>LS052472.1:0-15973 GCA_900241095.1 Acartia tonsa | reverse complement strand
ATAAGCCATTAATCATTAAATTCTGATAACTATAAGTGGGGTAAAATTGCTTTCAAAAAAGTTCTCATAAAAAAAAACACACTGTATGTCCAATAAGAATTTAAATCTGTATTTGTTCATAGGAAATTATTGTAAAGAATATGTGCACAAAAATCAAAAGCAACTTAAAGTTTTAAAGACTTTTTCTTATTTCAGAAAGTAAAAGTAAGTTAATAAATAAATATTTAATATAACGGGTGGCTATCTAGGTGAGAAAATTTTTATATTTTAATTTGTAACAGCTAAGTGTTGAAAGGAAAACATCAATGCAAGATAAATGAACATTAAGGTGAAAATATTTAAATAGTTATCAAAGGTTTTGTTGAAGTCAAACTAACATTAAATCATATGAAGATTGAATTTAAATTAAACAACGTTTTAAATGTTTTGTTGATGTTAAACTAACATTAAATCATATAAAGATTGAATTTAAATTAAACAACGTTTCAAATGTTTTGTTAAAATCAAACTGACATCAAGTGACAAAATAAACTTTCTGCTGAAGTAAACTTAATGTATCAAATGTTTTGGTAAAGTCAAACCAACGTATATTATATAAAGAATAAAGAGCTAAAGTATATAATTTAAACCTCCATTATAATGGCCTTCAATAATACTGTTCCATTTTAGGTGGATACCCAAGCAGAGAACAGATCTGTGTTGTGTGAAAGACCCCTAATGCTAGAAAGATCCCTAAGATAAACAAAAGACCCCTAAGCAGAACTAATTTGATTAGCGGAAAACCAGCCTGGATAATTGGAGAAACTAGTGTGCCCTACCTGTAAAGGGATTTGCTTATCACACTGAAATAAAAGGTATAGAATATTATACTCTTTTTAATTCCTTTATTGTAGCAAGGATTCAAGTAAATGTTCAAAATAATGTTTAAATAATCTGACGTCAATAAGGAAATATAATCTGGCCTTGTCTAACAATTGTTATCTTTGCAGGAAGTTAACAAGAACAGCTACAACCAAAGCTAATGAGAACAAGTCACAATAACTCAAAGCTAAATACCATCAAGGAAAGAACACCAACCCTAACAACGCAACTAGGGGATTAATTGGATATGTACTATTCTACTGGAACCAAACTTCAAACCTAACAGAGAGCCAATGTAAGTACTTTATAGCTCATATTCTTTAATACATTAAGAATAATGAATTTTAAGTGAACAAAGACTTTAGTATGAAATGGAAATTGTAAATTGGATTTCTTTTTATTTTATTCTTTTATTTCTTTATTTTATAATTGCACTTTATTAGCCAACCCGTTAATATACCTACCTAGAATCAATATTGTTTTATTTATTCTAGGTTAATTTTACCGAACATATGAGTCAAAATAACTGCTCTACTATTTCCAGACTACATTGAAATAAACTGATAAAATGTTAAACCACAGAAATAAAACCCCAGCGGACCAAGATTGAGTGGCTCTGAAAAGCAAAGGTGAGCCGTCTGCTACACTAATTCTTTGCGAGAAGTAAAAAAATTCACTTTGCTGGCAAGTGGCAATTTTATACCTTTTTTTACATGACAACTTTCATCGATTTTTTTTCTTTTAATTCAATTTTAATTTAAATAAGAAATGTAACAAAATATATATTTTTTACCTCTATCCAATCCAAGACACCATCGCATTGGTAGGGACGATCTTTTCCCGCCTTGTCTTTACAGAAAAACAGCGTGTAGGTCACAATCTCTTGGCGCCGCTTTTCCGCTGGATGTCTCCAAGCCACCCGGTACCGCCCGTCTCCCCGCCAAACTTTAGTCACCGACTTCGGCACAAGATCGACTATAAACGAGGATTGCGGGATTTGCACTTTGGACGGATTAGCCGCGTGACCGACATCATTTTCGGCGGTGATAAACACGTCTTGGCTGATATTTGTAAGATTGCTTATCTTAACATACGATTTATCACCATCCGCCGTCACAAAATTAGAATTATCTTCCAACCAAGCGATGTAGGTGAACTTAGGACCGTTATGCTGCCAAATTTCCAGCTGCTTCCAATAAACTAGAATAGTCCTAGTTGGGCCTCCTGACTTCAGTGTCTCAAAGCTGCCGATATTAACCATAGGATTATGGGCCGGTAGACTAGCATTAGTTCTAGCCCAGACAAGGACACTATCTGACCAAAGTTTCACGTTGTTGGCGTCTGCAGTAGCTGATATCATCTGCACGGCCACAGTGTAGTTGGTATATGGTTTGAGTCCTGGTAGAGATAGATTGAATTTGTCCAGGGCAGGATCCAAGATTTCCAAGCCAGGCATAGTTTGCCAGCTGCCAGAGTACTCATCTTTGTACCTAATAAATAAATTAAAATGTTAATATCCTTTTATAAATAATTAAGGTGTTTTCCTCAAAGTGGCTATTAAGAACTGCAACCCCTTATTTTTAAAAGTTTTTAAACATAATTAGGGTGAGGTTCAGTGCTCGCTTTTTGGGGGAAAAGGACTTCTATTCTAAAATATGAAAAACTGTGAGAAGAATTTTGTTCTAAGTATACCTAGTATGCGTTTTTATGTGTTTTTTTACTGTTAAATATCACTTTACTCGTGTCAAAAAAGATCGGTAATAACCAAACTGTTAAAAAGTTCAGCTTCTCTATTTTTTTTGGCTATGTGTCTGTCTGACTGTAGCTTAAGATCTCGCTAACCAATGGACAGATAGGTTCTCCTTTACAGTGAATCTTCTTATATGTCCAGGGAAGGTTTACAACTACTTTGGAGGAGGGTACCTCCACCATCCCACTTATAATCAAATCATCCCCTGTAGAAAAGTCCCACCACCAGTGTTGTAAAGCCGGAGCCGTTATTTTCAGATCCGCTCCGGCGCCGGGGATAGCCAAAAAAATATCTGGAAATTTTTTTTTTTTTTTTGATTAAACTTAATGTTTAAATTTTATAAATTGGAAACCCTTTAAAGTGTTCCAAGTCCATTTTTTTCAAAAATTTAACCTTAAAACCTTTAAAAGTAAAAAATAGACTTGGAAATAAGAATTTTGTTGATTTTTTCTTGATTTTAAGTAGGAGCCGGAGCCGCAACAAAATTAAACGGCTCCGCACCACTGCCCACCACAAAAACTATTAATAAATTGGCTTTAAAAAAGGAAAGTGGATGGTCGACTTACTCCCCCACACCTTTCCATCAAATATTTATTACTGGTTTATAGAATAGCTACTCTATACATAAAAAAAAAACTTGACTTACCTAACACGCTGTATCAAGCCAGGCGGGAACTCAGTCATGGACAATGAAACTTTATATTCCAGCAGAAGTTGATCTGATGATACCACTGTCAAATTAACAGCCTCTGCAGGACCTAATGTAAGGATCAATGATAAGTAGATAATCACCAAGAAAAATAAGTAGTACACTTGTCTTAGCCTGCTTTAAATCCTTAAAGTATAAGCATTCAGCATCTAAGGGGGGTGTTGAACTTGTGAAGGCCCCCTTTCACGTTTTTACCCATTTAATGCTTCACACCCACTGTTTCTGGCTATGCCATAATAACAAATCAAAATCTTTGCATGGCAGCTGCTCTAATGGGTTACAATATGGAACTTAATTTTTTTTGTCTCAAATGATTCAAACCTGTATAGGTATTTTCATCTGGCATTTGGAGAGAAAAAAAATTTGGCGGTTTTCAGCGATTCAGCAGTTTTTTTACATGTTATATCCTAATGAGCAATAACCATGTCAATTTTAGTCTTATATATATTTCTTACCTGGCTTTACTATTGAGTAGTGATCAATCTGAATTTTGTATATTTTTCCCTCTGGTTGTAGTGGATTCGTAGCATTTACATAGAAGGTGTACGTACTCACAGCTTGTCTGTACGGTGGCTTCGTAGACAGATCCAGGTAGCAGAATCTAATCATTTTTAATATTCAATAAGTGATAATTTACTACAAAGCTTGTGTTAACAAGATTAGTATTTATGAAAACTGATGCCTTTTTTAAAAGAAATAAAATTATCCAATAAAACGTCTCGAAATTATTTTCTGAAACATAAAAACAATAAAAATTGAAAATCATATAGAGTGAATATACGCCAAAATCATTGAGACAAACACAATACATCCTCCTACTTTGAAATATGACATATATATTTTTTATAAAACAATGTGTAACCATATTTTTAAACAATAAGTTAATCATTTACCAAGTAGGATTATGGGACGATAATTAATGAATTAATCTACAACCCTTTGTTCCCTCTAATATTTCTATACCTGACAGGCTTCTTCCTGGGGTTGGGGATAAAGGGATGATAGTTAAAGTTGTCCAGTTCATTCTCATGGTGTTCACTCAAATCTGGACAATCCTTGGGGTGCGCCTTGATCCCAGGTTCTATAAATCTAAACAAAATTAGTTGTTATGAAAAGGTATTCTTTTATTTAAATAAAAAAAAAGTTACTGTTTATTCGTGTTCAGACATACAAACTCTTTAGAAAGTCTAAACATTTTCAGTTAGTTTAAGCAAAAAAAATTAAAATCCGAGGAAAAATGACCAAGATATGCGGTAAACACACAAACATTCTATTACTTTGGCAGATGCCTTTAGGCCGAATTTCAAATTCAATCAGTTAACAGACAGCGTTTAAAAATCCTAAGTTGTACAGAATGTGAACAGTCAAACAACGCTAATCAGTACCTAATGCTCTCTTGTTTTAGATAACCAAGAAGAACCATCAACTGACTATCAAAGGCCTCGTGAAAGTCAAACAAACAATAAATGGATATTAAAATAATAAGTCACGAAACCTTTGCAAAGACTCACAAAGCCTATCTGCAAATAAGAAGCACACAATACCTACATATCAGGATGGCGCTTATTTCTCTTATTTGACTATTGGATGTATAATGGATGTATTATGGAGATCTCAAATATGTTGCTGCTTTCAGAACAAGCTTTTTATAATGACCGGGTGAGTTGAGTTTTTGTCTTATTTATGCACTTAGTAATCAAAAATACATTGATTAAATAATACACTCTTATGAAAAATTGTACATCTATCTGAAGCTTAAGATCTCACTAACAGGTAACGGATTAGGTTTTGCTATTGGTCATGTAAGCTATTTCCGGGGCATTTGAACACAACAATTTTTTTCTATTTGAAGCTTTTTCTCTTTCAATTTTTCCCTTTTTTATTTAAATAAAATAAATATGGGGGTAATCCGACATTCATCTCTGGGGCGAAGCCACTCGTAGGGAAAAAAACTATAGTAATTAAAGCCAAATGTAATATTTGTCTTTTAAGGGGTATGGGCGTTTTACAAATATTATATGGATACGTATATGAGAGAAAAGGAGGACAGTAAGTATAAAGTGGTAGCAATGATATAATAAGAAATTACCTGAGGTGATATTTTGTAGGTATAGGATTGACAGGTTCATTCCAAGTACAATTCAGATTATGCCAGTCCTCGGAAATACAGGCAAAATCTGTCAGATTCTGTGGTCTACATTTCAAAATTATTTATTTAAAGGTTGTTATTCAAAGGGAGAAGTAGGTTGCGCTAAAAATCCGTAAAGGTGTCAGTTTTAAGGCTTTAAAATAGTAGTAAAACGATAATATTTACTAAATATGTGTATGTCTTGCCTATAGAAAAGAAGAATAGACAAAAAAAATTTAAAGGTTAAAATAAATTTTTAACGGGGAGGTATAGCTCAATTTTTATAAGGAGAAATCTGCTGCAAAATATCTTTAACAACCTTTAGATAAATAATTCTTGCCTAAATCCAACATGTATTCTCTGTGTGCACAGTGCCAGAAATCTATCCGCCGCTGGCGAACGCCTATCATGCACCATACACTCGACATCATCAATTTCCAGACCCGCCTCCGCCGTATAAACCGCCTTGATGCTGGTGGCGTTTATTTTCTCGGACGCTAGGATGCGCCCGGTCCGTGACTTAAAGACAAGATCGGAAACGGTAAAATTACTTTCCCCATTAGTGTCAGCCGTAAAGTATTCATGTTTTGGGTTTAGATGGCAATAAAGATCCTTTTTGTCGCCGGCAAGTAGGAAAATATCGCCGCGTGGCAAGGAAACGCCAGGTGATATCCCGTGAATACCAGGTAGACAAGTGTAGTTTAGATCAAATGCAACGGCAGTTCCTGTACATTAATATATATTCATTATGAAAACTATCCTGTTTAGAAATAGCTTACCATCGAAAGGCATTAGAAAGCGGAATCAAAATTAATATCAAAATAAAATGTAAATGTATTTAACAAACTAGCATTAAGCCTTAGCCTCGAGGGGATCTGTATTTAACGGGAGTAAAAATTACTTATTACTTTATACATATATCAGGATAAATAAGTTTTATTGGCCTTTCCTAATTTTATTTTCATTAGTCAAGATCTAGATAATTTCATAATGAAAAATTCCTGAAATATTAATAAGTTGAAACAGAATTGTAAACAGCCATGACAGCTTAACATCTGGAAAACTGTGTGTCATCACTTTACAAAAAACAAGGTGTTACAAAAGATTCACTTTTAACAAATATTTGAAATTATAACTGTTATAACTAATGCTTTATGTTTTTTAATCACTAAGATTTGTTTTTTTATTTTAAATTAACTAAAAAAAAACTAGGTTTCCGAATTTATTACTACTGTTTGGTAGATTCTTTTATTTCGTAGATTTTTTCTTTTTAAGTATTACATTTTGTATAACCTGATAATAAAGGATGTTTTATGAATTGTATCTTGTCATTCTAAAATTGTGAATTGCTTTGATCATATACTAACGGTAATGCCCCTAGAGGCCTTTAGGGACACTGAGGGAATATGGGGTGGGAGAAGCCGACCCTTCACTTTCAACTTTAGATTTAAAAAGAAGATAAGTTTTTGGGGGGTTCTTTTTTCTATGGGCAAATTCTATTGGGAGTACAAAAAAAATATATAGCTGTAATTCTTCTCGGGACATACATATAAGAAGCTTCACTATAAAATTCAAAAATTTTTGTTGAAAGATAAGATAATTCCTCTCATAAAAGATTTCCTAAGAAACGCAGCTACTCTATAGGTGAGTATTTATGGCCGTCAGAATGTCATCAACACTTGCCATTGCTCCTGCCCCAGTATCGCCACAAATCAAAGTTTTGATCTACAAAACATTTATATATATGAGACCATAATTATGAGGATATGCAATGCACACAGGAATAACAACTTTTAGAAGTATTTGTTCCGAGAAAAAAATATTTATTCCAAAGTAGTACAGACGGACAGACAAACATACAAGTTGAGCTTTATTTAGAATCGTTAAAGATAGCAAGTATTTTTTTTTAATTAACCTGGGTTGGCAAAACTGTAAATCCCCAGGAGTTGATAATTTCCAGTTGGGGCTGTGTTACAGGGTGCTCCCACATACATGTGTTCATAGCAGGAGCAACTATTACTGGCCTAAATATACACTAAGTTACAGGGTGCTCCCACATTCATGTGTTCATAGCAGGAGCAACTATTACTGGCCTAAATATTCACTGAGTTACAGGGTGCTCTCACCAGTAGATAAGCTTAGTAATAACCAACCAATATCAAGATATTTTGCTTCAAAAAAAATACAAAGGTAGACAGGAAAACATACATTTCATCATTTAATATACCTACATGTATGTACTTACTTACATAATAAGATATTTTAAACACAAATAATTAAGGCTTTAGGAATGATAATAAAAAATGACCTACTTGCTAAAGTCCCATGCTCTAAGAACACAAGTTAAAAGATTGTCTGCAAATCCATTGGCAACCTAAAAATTAAACAATTAATTTGATTTAAACATTGAATTGTCATAATATTCCGCCAGTGTTACTGTTTTACTAAATATTTTATCCATATATACAACAATCTATCTCTATTCTATAGACTAAAATCTATATATCAATGTAATCCTTATACTAAAGTAACAGGATGTCTGTGTGTGTCTGTGTGTTTGTACCGAAGGATCTCACTAACCGCTGAACCGATCGGGTTCTCCTTTACAGGGTAGATTCTCATAGGTCCTGGGAAGGTTTATAACTATTTTGGGGAAGGGTACCACCACCCTTCCAAGAGAAATCACCCCTAGAAAAAAATTACCCCTTCCCAAAAAAGAGACTTGAACGATACATAAACCAATTATTTCTCTAATTAAATATTTTAAATAAAAAAAAATATTCAAAGTGCCACTAGAGGCCTCTAGGGGGCGTAGCCGCTAGTAAACAATAAACTGATATACATTTCCAATGTTGACATTACTCCTATCGTAGATTAAAATGATTGGTTAAAAAGTTAAAAGCAACTAATCAAGATAAAATTAAGTACTCGAAGTTCACAAGCCAACGAATGAGAGAACGTGTTTAAAAATTTTGTGTTCTAGGATAAATTTTATTCCAATGTCCACTCCCTCTCTGCAAAAGATATTTAGAGATGTTGCTTTCAAAGACCCTAAACTGTCGTAGAAACTATCAATTAAAATTGTAATATAAAAAGTTATAATGAAACAACACGTTTGAAATTGATTTACGGACATTTTGGCAAAAGTTATAGAGCTGCCATGCATTCTATAATGTACCAAACTACAGGAATCATCGAAATTCTAACAAACCTGAATTATAACCATGATAAGCGCTATTCATTAGACTTATAGACGAACATACATACAGACCCTAATTTTAGAAAATATTCGCTTATAAAAACATTGTATCAGAAAAGATACAAATCTATAAACGTGACCGCCCTCTACTTACTTTTATAATATATTAATAACCTAAGTAATCTGTTAAAAATCAGTTTTTTTGTATTTTTGTAGCGAAACTGTTTTATAATTAAATATCCGTTGGTCAGTCCTTCCGTCATTCAATGAATTTTTGGAACGTAGTTTTCAGCGCCATAAAAAAAACCAAAATAATATTTACTTAGCTGCTCCCATGATCTATTAAATATTGAAAGTGATGAGTTCTAGAATACACAATCATTTTAAAACTTCGCTTTTAAGGTTGTTGTCACTCCTGTTTTAAAAAAACACACTAATAATTAAAAGATGAATAATATTTTTAATATTTATTTAACTGTATGAATATAATATTAAAATACAAATTTATAAAATTGTAAAAAAGCACCAGGTTCTATTTAATTATCTAATTATCTTCTTTTCACTTGAATATATCTTTTATTCACAAATGCTTTTTTTATCACAAATTTAGTGTTGAAAAAATGTTTTTAGTTAACTATAAGGCTTCCAAACACTTTGAGAAATTGAATTCATTTCTTTTCCACTGAGATTGGGTCTGACTGCAGCCGGACGAAAGATCCTCATTTGTTCAAGCTCTGTAAGGCTAGGCTTCACATCCTGGGCGGTTATACTTGTTACAGCCGCGGTTACTGAACAGCTGGCTGCGGTTAGTGGCCGATTGTTGTAACGGCTTGTAGGCGGTAGCTGGGAAATATTGGGCTTCACGTCAATATTGGAGAGATGATTATAAACAGGATGGACTCCGCTTGGAGAAGATCCTGGAACTTGGAAGTGTCCGGGTAATAAACCTTGCAGGGCTCCAGGTAGACCTTGCAGGGCTTGTAACATACCTGGCTCAGGTTTAACGCCATGAGGAAAGGCATTGATAAGACTAGCTGAAGGAATGACTTGTTGATGGTGAGACAGCCTAGCTGCCAATGCTGCAGGCAGCGATCCTGCAGATTCTGCTGCTGATACAGATGGTGGTGATGCAATTGACAATGTTGACGTTGAAGCTATAGTTAACGGCGGTGGCACAGGCGGTATGGAAGCTGTTGCCACCAGAGGCGGTGCAGCCACCGCATTTGCCAAGGCGGCTGGGTTGAAGAGATGGCCTAGCAGCCGATGGCCCACCCTGATATCAAGACCAGGAGTTGTCATCAGAAAGTTGGTGGCCTCCTGGGCGCATGAAGAGTACCCCGCTTGGAATTTTTGAACATCCTCTAGAGGATTGCGGGGTCCACCGCCGGTCAGCCGCTGTGACTGGTTCAGCTTGTGCAGGTGGCGGACGGTAAGCTCCAGAATGTCCGCCTTCTCCAGCTTGGACACATTTTCGCCTTCCGCCTGCAGCGCGGATGTCATAATTTCCTTCAGCTCGTCCAGGCAGGCATTCATCCGGGCCCGCCGTTTCCGTTCCAACAACGGTTTCGTGATCTTTTTATACCGCTGGGTCTTTGAGATTGGCGGATCG
Organism: Acartia tonsa; assembly: GCA_900241095.1. Lineage (NCBI taxonomy): Eukaryota > Metazoa > Arthropoda > Copepoda > Calanoida > Acartiidae > Acartia > Acartia tonsa. The sequence continues at coordinate 5,717 of LS052472.1, read as the reverse complement.
TCGGACATAATTGGCGATGTTGTGGCGGGGTGAGACGGAGGTCGGGTACCCAACGGAGCCGCGGTGTCACTGGTACGTCTGCTAAAGTCTCTGACAGACAGGTTGTGGGATGATACCTGCATTTTATTTAACTATTTAGTATTTATATTCTTATATTTTGTTTATAACATTTCCAATAACATAAAAGTTCACTCTATTTAATTTTTCTTTAGTGTCATGTGTGTATAATAACATTCAAAGTTTTTTTCCACTCCAGAGCAATCCGACATCAAGTTTAAACTGAAGAAGTTTTAACAAAAGTATTTTTACAGCGATAGAACAACTAGAGAGAGAGGGAGAGAGAGAGAGAAAGAAAGAGAGAGAGTTGGAGAGGGAGAAGAGTATCGTTTGATCTTTCGCCCTCTAGAATAGCTACCGTGAGAACACAAATTTCCTTAGCCTCCCACAACTCTTATACATACACAAATTTATTTTGTGTGTGTGTGTGCGTGTGTCTGTGTGTGTGTGACATTGTCCATCCATTCCAAAAATTTTCAGGCACTTTGCCATGATTACTTGTTGCTCCACTCTCATTGGATTAAATGCAAGGGACGGGAGAAATGGATTGCGGTATGCAAGAAAGGCAAAAAGGGCAAATTTTGGCGGCACACAAACAAACACACACAGACAGGCCTATATAAGTATTTAGTGCATGAATTCATGGTGGGGAGAGAGAAAAATAAGAAGCATGTAGTAGTGAGTGTGTGTGTGTGTGAGGGTGCGTTTGTCGGTAGTTGTGGCCAGTTTGCCCACTCAAAACATCAGTCCATCATCATTTAGTAGCCGTGAGTGCGGGAACGTGGCGAGCACGGACTTCGAGCGAGCGGACGGACACGACGAACGGACGGTTGGACAACACACCAAGACACGACGACGGACTCGCGTGCGTGTGTGTGTGTGTTGAGCGGTAACGTGGTGCAGCTTCATCAACACACACGCACGCACCGTGTACTCAGTGTGTGTGTGTGTAGGTTAAGTATTGAGTAGGCACGGGATCCTATATGGATAGCACGGGCATAGGAGTATGCCATGCAGTAGGCCCCGCACACACACACACACACACACACACACACACACACACATGCATCAATAGTGCTCAAATATCCCATAATTTTACAGATGAAAGAATAGGGGGGGGGAGGGTGATCCCAAAAAGGCACAGGCCTATATATAATTTTTTTCACTAAATTCGTATTTTGGTCCATTGAAACTTGCAACTACATAGGAGATTAAAATAGATAGATAGAAGAGAGATAATAGTGCGATGGGAGAAAGAGAGAGAGAGAGAGGGGAGAGAGATTAAATTGATGTAAAAATTTCAATGTTCATGAACCTTTTAATTTCTAGAAGCGTAGAATCTCTACATTTTTATATTCACCTCATTATCAATGCATTATAAACATTCTTTAATAAAAAAGGATAGTTTAAAGTTGCTTCGCTTATAAAAAGAAACATTTAGCCTAACTTTTTTTCTGGGGCATTTTAAATAACAAATCTAAAGATTCTGGTGATTTGATTAACCCTACAAACCTTTAAAACCCCTCTTTTTACCCCCCTCAAAATAAATGGCTTGGATTTTTCTACCGCCCTTGGAAATCCAAAACCCCCAGGAAATCAAATTCTTTTAGACCTGATAAACAAATATATTGATATAAATTTACAGATAGATAGATAGATAATTTAATAGTTAGCCAGATAAAGCATCTTTTGAAGCTTTTAATTTTTGATGTAGTTAGAACCCGAGGCTATCGCTTGTAATTTACCGAAAGCAAAGTTTATAATTTATAACAGATTATAAAAAGGCGATGCTAACAATTTAAGATGTTTATGTATTCTTCACATAAGATCCCTAAAACTGCTTTTGCTTTTAATGGACGAATTATTTGTTATATGTGTACTGTATCTTATACTGGTACTCAATGTTTTTATAAACTCTTATCTTATAAGTTGGCTTTAATTATTTGGGTACTTTCATTAAATCTTGATTGGTTGGTTCAAACTTGCAATGAACAAACTTTTAAACCAATACTTTAATCTACAGAAGGGGTTTGTTTTTGATTGTCATCATCGGGAGAGTGGGTAACATTTTATCATTCATTTTTATAGGTTATATAAAAAAATAGGCATACCTAAATCGATATATTATTACTTGGATGTTGCACCAGATTTTCATGTGCTTTGATTGAGTGATGCTCGCAGCTGGCTAAATAACGATACCCTCCAACTACCCCCTTTACACATTCCCCTTCCCTTCTCCTGGATGAACGAACTAACCAATAAATGAGGTTCTTATTAGCAAGCTTGACGTCAAGTTTTCCTCTGTCGATATATCCACATATATCCTATATCCATTTACTTATTAGTGTTATGATATGAGAATTCCTCTTTGATTGACTGCAAGATATGGGGCACATATTTTATATATATCAGGAGGGCTTTCAGGGGGTGTTTTTATCACCCTCCCTATTTATCATTCTAATGACTGTAGAATATACGTGGATATTATTGGCGTCAATTTAATGCTAACATGGACGTCATTTCTTGGTCAGTTCGTTCATCCAATAGGAGGGAAGGTTTAGTGGGTGATCTTCATTTTAGCCAGCTATAAGTTTCACTTTATTAGAGTACATGATAATCTGGTGTAAGATCCAAGTAATAATATATCCATTATCATTGATTAAACAATAAAAAAGAAAAAATTATGAACAAAAAAGCTTTCATTGCATTTAGAATTTTAAATTGAAGATACTCATTTATTAAATTTTGTTTTAAAGAAGAGATTTCTATTCTCTTTTATCATCCATTTATGCCCCCTATAAAAAAAAATTACCATGTACGCCCTTGCCCTATGTTTCTACTAGGTTTAATCATGATTAAAAAAAACAATTTTACCCCATTTCATACATTCCATTTACACCACTATATACATTACTGAATTTAATCTAAAAAAACAATAAATGCTGCCCCCCTTTAGATATTTACTATCTACGCCCTAGTCCTATGTTTCTACTCAGGGATATTAAGGGATAAGATACTGGACGATAAATTGATATTAATTCCCAATGATGACAATCAAAAATACCCCTTCCTTTTGAGCACCTTTAGTTTGGAGCCAACCAATTAAAATTCAATAAAAGTACCCAAAGTTTTTTAGTCTAAATGGTTATAAGACTTTGGGTACAAGTGTAATTTACAGTGCAATGTCCCTTCCCTCCCTGGTTTGTACTAGATTTAATCTTGGCTGAAGAACAAATTTCTTGGAATTCTTCTCACAGTTCTTAGGTGGGTTTTAACACCCATATTTATTATTAAAATCACAACAGAATTTTCTGCTTGTTTTTAATAATAACTTCATTGTTATTACAGTTTTTAATTTGTTTTGGGAACAGCTTTTCTTCTATTACCAGCTCTTAACAGTTAGGAAATTGAAATAAATTTTGTCTTCATTCTAATCAAATATTTATATGATTTTAACTGCTAACCTAAACAGAAATAAACAAAATACATCTAGATCCCTAGTAAATTAGACCAATAAGAACACAGTGAAGTAATCAATCAGGTAATTGTTGGATAAAAATTTGTATACATTATAGTACAAATTAGCAGATATTTTTTCATTACATCCATGTATAATAATTCAGTATGCTAGCTAACAGAACATATAGGGTTATACATCTATTAAAATAGATTTTGATTTTCAAGAATTTTAATACAGCAATGTGTTACTATTATTAAAAAAATATTGTAGCTGCCTTGTTGCCAATATTGCCTTGTTTCCCTCAAGCTAATATTGCTCCCAAAATAGTTCATTTCCCTAACTGAAAAGGCAACTATTTATGGAAATATCAGGAGTTGAAAAATGTCAAAATCATCATTCAAATCAATTAATATTACATTCTTTTTTCCTTCAGTATATGAATTTAAAATTCAGATTTTAATGAATTATTCATTAAATTAACACATTTAAACCATTTTTTGTAACGGAGCTAATCTATAATATAATCCATATACTAAAGTAACAGGATGTGTGTCTGGCTCGCTAACCGCTGAGCCGATCGGGTTCTCCTTACCAGGGTAGCTTCTCATAGGTCATAACTATTTTGGGGGAGGCTACCACCACCCTCCCAAGAGAAATCACAAAAAAATATAAAAAATTTTAATATTTGAGAGACTTGAACGCAACATAAAGAATTATCTTGGAGACTTGAAGCCGCTAGTAATATATAAAGTAGTACGGGTAATTATGTATTAAGCTTAAGATCTAAATAAATACTGAACTGATTGGGTTCTCTATTTCAGGTAAGATTCACATAGGTCCCTTGTTGGTTTTAGGCTATTTCACTTTCAGATTTAAGTCTTTGGATGATTTTAAGCTATTTTTCACCCTTTTTCTTGCCTTTTGGGTAACAGACAGGCAACTTAGTAAATCTTATATTAATCCTCGACCGTGGCTCAACAAGTAGTACATCCGCCGGTCGACCCGATACAAATACCCTTTAAAATGGTTCCTATTGCTGCAATGTCAGGGGCGCGACATAAATATTTAGAGTAGGGCGAATGCCTTGGCCAATAAACAGGCGCAACTCATTACCAAGCACATTTAGGACTTTTCAGACACAGGTCAAGCAATCAAAGGGTTGGTTGTCTGTTGGATGTTACTTAACCTGATATCCACAATTGGGAGTTAGAGTATTGCAACCAAGTGGATGATGCCCTTGGGTTCTCTAGATGATCACTAGAAATCGAACGAGAATCCCGTCCCAATTAGATAGTAGGTAAATCTTATATTAATGCTACGCTACTTGTTTAATGGATATAATTATTTTTGACACAAGTACTTGAACTTAAACGCTAAAAATTATCATCTATGAAACTGTCAGAGAGGAAGAGGACATTGGACTGTAAACTATAATGGTACCCAAAGTTTTATAAGTATATTTTCGTATTTACTGGATTAAAAAAAACTTTGGGTTCTCTTAATTTTGATTTTTTAGTTCCAACAAGTTTGGCCAATAATTCTAACCTACAGAAGGTTAATATTACATTTATCATCATTGAGGATGTGCATTAATTTATCGTCCATTGTCTTATCCCTTAAGATCCATGGAAACAGTACTTTTTTATTTGTTTAAGTAGCCTCGCGTGTACCTAATAAAGCTACTTTTAAATGGACAATTAGTAACATGAACGATTGCATCCAATGTTAGCCCTTAGACACAATCTAAGTTTTTGAATTCGCATTAAGATATTCCTTACTGTAAAGTAAAAGGATGTAGGCCATTCTGTATGAATGCAAGTCCATTACGATTCCGCAAAATGCTTGGACGTTCTTGGAAGAATAAAATTGTAGATAGAATTGCCCTCTATCTTTAAAGGAATATTTGAAGGAATAGTCCTTTTATACTCAAACCACTATCCTATGTTGTTATAGCATAAACTAAACAATATTTAAATTATTTAATGAAATAGCCCTCTATCTTTAAAACCTGTATTGTTTGTTGTTATTGCATGAACAATATTTAAACTATTCAATGGAATAGCCCTCTATCTTTAAAACCTTTATTGTTTGTTGTTATTGTATGAACAATATTTAAAATATTCAATGGAATAGCCCTCTATCTTTAAAACCTGTATTGTTTGTTGTTTTAGCGTGCTGCAAATCTGTAAAAATTGCGCAA
>LS052469.1:0-13332 GCA_900241095.1 Acartia tonsa | reverse complement strand
TCACAGCATTTTAATTGAACTTATAAAATATATGATAGAGGGCGAGGCTTTTTATAAAAGTTGTATACCTGTGTATTGTCTCATACTGGTAAGACAGCTGCTGAACACATGACATGACAATATAGATAGATAGATAGTTGTATACCTGTGTATTGTCTCATACTGGTAAGACAGCTGCTGAACACATGACATGACAAGTCCAACATAACCGAGGATAACTGAGGGAAGTCAATCTCACTCTCTTTTTCTGTCTAAACACAAATGTATTAGGTTAATTAATACCCAACTTGTGCATGTGGTTTGGGCTATGACATTCTCCCTAATATTAATGTCACACACCTGACATAGCAGCAGTAGGAACCATTGTTAATGTATTTAGTTATAACGCTGTATTAAGCTAAGATTTGAACCTATCACCTCCCCAGAAACGAGCGGATGCACTACTGGACGAGACAAAAACGCAGAATTTTGTATAATTCCATAAGCGCACATATTTGTTTTATTCTAAACAGACACTCTTTCCCCATATATTACAAGATAATGGCCATTTCTGTTTGACGGCACTCTAGGTTGTTTCTCTCTAAACTTGGCAAAATAACGATTATATCCCAGCCTTCCCTGGACCCAATAAGGAAGACTAGTGCTGTTTTAACTTTTGTTCAAATACAGTAAAGTGTTATACAGTAATGAAATTCCGAACCATGGGAGTTTTTCATTAAAAATAACTGCCTATATGGACAATATTAAATTATAAAGTAGCTGTACAACTATGCTTAGCATACCTCTTGATATTGGGGATTCTCTAGTTTTCTGTGGGGGTGTGTAAGGTCCCCCCCTAAACATCCAGGCCCCACCAATGTTAGGTAAATAGTTGATACCATCCAGCATAAACCATTTTCTGAAATCAAAACATAATTGTTACTTTTCCCGGCTTACTTATTTTTGCACTCACTTTTAAAAGCAAAGCTTTGTTTAAAATTAGGGTCAGTCCGTCAGTAAGTCAATCTTTTCAACTGTCCATAACAGATAGTTTTTACCATTAATTTAGGCATGTTAGAGTTGTCCTATCAACTTCAACATATTTGCCTGTATACCTACCTAGCCTCTGAGGACGGAATACACAGAGAGATTTTAATGTATTTCCGAATTTAACTCACATTGCGTGGCTTGTGTTAATGGTAGAAAAATATCACGCATACCGTTAGAACCGCACTGAGTTCTAGTTTTCAGAAATATAAATATTATATTTCAGCTGTTTGTACTTGAGTGGCTACGTTGAAAAATGTGAGGATGGGTTGAAAATGCTACCTGCATGTAAATCAAGAAAAGATTCATTTCAAATATTTTCATTGATTTAACTTCATTGCTATTAAGCTTTTTAAAAGCAAAGCTTTTCTATACTTAGTGTCAGTCTGTACGTCCGTTCGTCTGTAATTAGATTAGAATTGTCAAAATAATTTCAAACTTTGTATGATGATTCCTATAACAGTTATAACAGTTCCTTAGAAAGCGAATAATCAAGCCCTAAAAATGGAAGTATGTCCTTAATCATTATGTCCTGCAACAAAATTACTTTCAATTTAGTTTATTTAATATTATGCTTATTCATTTTGACATTCTACAAGTGTTAATGTTTGTTTTTCCTTCAATTTCAGAGCTTCACTTTTATGGATGTTGTCATCCTTGATACTCAGCTTAATGAACCAATCAATCAAAATTCAATAAAAGTCCCCAGAGGTATTGATCCAACGAATCAGAAAGCATTACAATAAAACTTTGGGGACTAGTATAATAAACAGCCCAATGTCTCCTCCCTCCTTGATGTGTTACAACTCGGCAAAGACCAGAAATTACAGAACCATTTTCCTGAAAAAAGAGAAACACAAATTAAGATAATATGAATTATCAATAATACAAAGTAGAACAATGTCTGTCCGTCTGTATGTCCGTCTGTCTGTCTGTCTGTTCATCTGTATGTCTGTATGTCTGTCTGTCTGTCTGTCTGTTCATCTGTATGTCTGTATGTCTGTCTGTCCATCTGAAGCTTAAGATCTTGGTAACAGCTGAACCGATTGGGTTCCACTCTTCAGGGAATAAACCTACTGGTACTGTGATGGGTTTAAGCTATTTTCTTGTGGGGGGTGAGGCACACCCACGCCCCAAAAAGTAGAAAAGATCCCCCTCCAAATTCATTTTATAAATTTGCAAATATGGTTAATGAATAAGTAAACTTTGTGGACTACTCTAATTAATATCCCATTGTCTCCTCCCTATCTGAAAAAAACTCAGGTAAAGTAAAAAAACAAGGATGACAATTTCCATAAAAGCAAAGCTCTGAAATGGTAGGACAAAAGAACATTAACACTTGTAGAGTGTCAGAGCTGAATAAGCAGATTATTATTGCAAAACTGTATAAATACATAATATTTAAGAACGTACTTACATTTTTAGGACTTAAGTATAGAGATGCTTTGCTTATAAAATTGTACCTTGTTGTAAAAGGAATCAGTATTTCAAAAATCATATGAATCGGATTATTCTAACATACAAAAATTTAATGTCAAAAAAGTAAAAAAAATCAACATGTTTAAAATGGACATACGGACATTTTGGTAATGACTATAGAGTTGCTACGCTTCTTTCTATGTTGTACCTAATTCCTATAGGAATCATCATGCAAAGTTTGAAAACGAAAGGACAATTCTAACTTGCCTAAATTAACGAAAAGAACTATCCATTGCTTATATATATCTTTCGCTTTTAATAATGGCGTTTTTGTGTTTAACCCTAGGACCAATTAAACCAATGAAAGAAAAACATCGATAATTTATGCAGAGGATTTTTAACAGTGACCAATAAGAATCATTTAAACCTTCACCCCCCCCCCCTCGAACTCATTTTAATTTAAATGAATAATGTTTAACCCTAAAATACCTAACACCCATTAAACCAATGAAAGCACGATCTCAATAATTTAAGCAGAGGATTTTTAACAGTGACCAATAAGAAGCATTTAAGCCTTCAACCCCCCCCCCTTAACTCAGGTTTAAACATATAATGGCGTTTTATGGAAATATTATTACTTGGATCTCACACTAGAAATTCATGCACTATAATAAAGTGAAACTCATAGCTGGCTAAAATAAAGATATCCCCCTACCCATCCAACGCTTTTACCTCATACCCCTCCCCTCTTACTGTATGTATGTGCTGACCAATAAATTATGTCCATGTTAGCAACCTAATTTGATGAAATAAATAGAATATATACAAACCTGATACTAAAAATGAAATGGCAGCAGAATAAATTTCATGATAGCCAATTTGAAAATGTTATTGTAAAACTTTGTGGACTAGTGTAATAACCATCCCAATGTCCCCTCCCTCCCTGGTATTAAAGGATCAGAAATGATATGCTGAATATATAAAAAGGTTTTAAAATATTTGGGAAGGGAGGGAGATGACATTGGACTATTAATTATACTAGTACCCAAAGTTTTATACAGTCGATATATCAATGCATTAGTTTAAAAACTTTGGGAACTTTTATTTAACCATTTTAAGCTAGCATTTTCAAAACTTTGTAAATCTACAGAAGGGGTAATTTTGTTTATCATTCTTGATTTAGCTTAGCTAATAAAATACAATAGATATAGAATAAGTAGATATATTACTAGGGGAAAATTAATTTAGGTTGCTACAATTTTCCTTATTTATTCATCCAGTAGTTGGCGAGGGGATGGGGTAAATAAGCTACAAGTTTCACATCATCAAAGTACAGAAAAATCTGGTTCAACATCCAAGTAATAATATATCCATTGCATTATAAACAAAATCCATTACCTATAAAAAAAAGGTGGAGAAACCGCCAAACAAGGAATACAACATGCTGAAGAGCGTAAACTGTTAAATACCACAGGTAAAGGTTCAGCAGGGAAATGCCGTGGCCTAGGATCATCCCAACCAAGGGGGCGGTGCAATCACCAGCTTTCTGCCGTATCTGCAAAAATAATAATTCCAGTATGGCTTCGAAACCGATTAATATCAGCTGGATAAGATAGAACTGGTTCTCAGCCATACTAGAAAATTATGTATAGACTCGTACTACAGACAATTGTCCACAAATATTAAATTAAAAGTCATATGATTAATACCAGTTTTGTTAGCCAAGGCCTTGTCTTATCCCTTTAGATCCCTGACNNTAGCCAGATATGATTCCTCCGGGTAAAACTTGGAATCGATCATATGACCTAAACACACAAGGCATAGAATAATAATAATATTTTTCCAAGAAGGCTTCAAAACCGATTAATATCCGCTGGATTAGAACCGATTCAGTCATACATACTGAAAAATCGTGTAATGGCACATATTACAGACAATTTTCCATGAATAATAAAATCTCTTTACCCCCTTTGAATGCATAGCCATAAATTACACTGATAACCAAAGTTTTACAAAATTATTTTTGGTTGGTTCCTAACATAATATCAATATAAAAAAAGTTAATTTTGTCAATTATAATTGGGAATACTGACCTCATACAAACATATATTTAGAAGACTTGATAACTAGGGAGAAGCGTATCAGCAGCAGCGGTTATTTACAGCCTCAGCCGGAACCCTTTTTGCTGCCGCCAGTCTTTCCACTTGGCCGGTTCTTCAACTTTATACCACAGCCAGCCGTTTCCGTTAAACTGTCCGGCCATTGATTATGAAAGAGAGATATTATAGTATTATAGACAGACAGCTTTCCGCGGATATTATAAGTGAAAACAAGTTTTTAATCCAGCGGATATTAATAGTTTTTAAAGCCACGGGCCTTTATTTCTGAATAAGAAGAGTATTAAAGACAGCTTTCCGCGGTTATTATGAAAGTGAAAACAAGCTCTTATCCAGCGCATATTAATTGGTTTTCATTAAGGAGTATATTTAAGTACTAGCGGCTACGCCCCTAGCATCTACAGGTTAAATATTCAAGAATCAAAATAATATAGAAGGGCAAAAGATAGCCTAAAACCATAACGAGACTTATATACAAAAACGAAGTAGCCTATAAGAAGATTCAGCGGTTCAGCAATTAGCAAGAACCTTTGCTACAGACATAAAAAGCTTACTACTCTATATAATAGGATAAAACATCCATAGCAATCTCGATTTTTAACAGAGACCTGACCAATAAGAAGCATTTAAACCTTTAAACCCCCCCTCCTAAACTCATGTAAATTTAAATGACGTTTTCTATTTAATTGTAATTTATTTTCCCTCTAATAAAATGAACCTTGTAGCTGGCAAACATAATGTACCCAAAGTACACGGCTGTTGTCCAAGTAAAAAGTTTGGGTACCTATTAAAATTCTGGCTGGTCCGGAGAGTCCTCCAGGTAAAACTGGGAACCGATCACATGACCTAAACACACAAGGAACAGAATAGTAAGAAAATTTTTCTAGTATGGCTTCGAAACCGATTAATATCTTAGGATGGCAACATCCATAAATGCGAAGCTTAAAAGGGATAAGACAATGACCGAAAAGTTTATGTACATCCCCAATGATGATACACAAATTTACCCCTTCTGTCAATCAAAAGTAGTATAGTTGAAATGTTTGGACACTGAACCAACAAATCAAAGTTTTGTAAAAGTTCCAAAAGTTGGTAGGCCAACTAATGAGAAAACGTTATTATAAAACTTTGGGGACCAGTGTTATAAATGGCCCATTGTCCCCTCCCTCCCTAATAAAAGCGAAGCTTAACAAACTAGGCATAAACAAATTAACTCGCATCGTATTATTGACACTTTTCCGTAGATATTTTAATGAAAAATTATAAGTTTTAAAAGTTAAGTATTGGTAGACAGGGATCTAAAGGGATAAGACAATGGCCGATAAAATAATTCACATCCCCAATAATGATACACAAAATTACTTCCTCTGTAGATTAAATTAGTGGTAAAAAAGTTTGAACACTAAAATTAATGAATCTACCAATCAAAATTCAATAAAAGTCCCAACTTTTCAACTAATAATATTAATCTACAAAAGAGGTAATTTTGTTTAATATAATTGGGGAAACTAACCTCCTTAGACAATAGTTTCCTTGGGATCTTATTAGTTGGGCTTAAAAACTTTGGGTACTGTTATAAAATTATTTAGCATAATATTAATCTAAAGAAAAGGTAATTTTGTCAATCATAATTGGGGATAATGACCTGATTTGATAATAGTTTTCTGTAGAGTAGAAGTATAGGATACACAGCTATAAACCTGAATTAGATAGATAGATAGAAAGTTAGTTAGATAGATAGATAGATAGATGGACAGATAGATAATTAGATACATGTGTATGATTTTACTAGTTATTATATAGATATATAGATAAGACAGACAGGTGTACCAGCTTCAGTGCCGCCAAAGTTATTAGCTATAGCATGAATCCAGCCCTCAATGGATAGACAAGACAGACAGATAGATAGATAGATAGACAGACAGACAGCTATACCTGCTTCAGTGCCGCCAAGGTTATCAGCTATAGCTTGAGTCCAGCCCCCCATAGATAGATAAGACAGACAGACAGACAGACAGATAGACAGATAGATAGACAGACAGACTGGTGTACCTGCTTCAGTGCCGCCAAGGTTATCAGCTAGAGCTTGAGTACAGCACCCCATGGCCACAAATATTAATTTGATTCTAAAAGAAAAACAAGGATGACAACAATCATGATAAAAGTAGCTACAGTAGATTTCTAATATAAAATTTACATAAAGAAAAAATTTTTGTATAGGCCAGTATACATTTTGATTAACTAATGGAAGAACAGTATATATTGATTGACCAATGGTAGACCAGTATACACTTGAATTGACCAATGATAGGCCAATATACATTTTGATTAACTAATGGAAGAAAAGTATTTATTTTAATTGACAAATGGTTGCCCTGAATACATTTTAATTAACCAATGGTAGGCCAGTATGATGTTATTTTTATATGCACTAAATGGACCCAGACAATCTCGTAACCTTCTGAACCGATTGGGCTCTATTCTTCAGGGAATATACTTTCAAAAAATTTAGTTGTACAGAAAATATTTTGACTTCAAATTTTATACTTAAGCTACATACATTAAGATTTCAAAAAAATCTGACGCCATTTACCTGTGAATGTGGCAACTGGAATCTACCAAGTTTAACTGCCAATGCCAAAATTTATATTTTGAGAACATTAACAAACATTTTCTGAAAACATTATCTTCTAGCTTCAAAACTAAAAAAATAATAGCCGTTTTTAATCACTTATACAAAGTAGAACAATGTCCATCTGTCTGAAGCTTAAGATCTCGGTAATTGCTAAACCGATTGGGATCTACTCTTCAGGGAATAAACCTGCTGGTCCTCTGATGGTTTTAATCTATTTCCTTGGGGGGTGTGGATTGATACATAAAGTAATTAATGTAGAAAACATGACTTTGACTGAGTAAATGTGGATATTGTTTGTCAAACATTGGATATGCACAAAAACTTTTGGTAATTTTAAGTACAATGTCCATTCCTCCCTGACTGAAAAGATTCTTAGTTTGGACCACTGAAGATGAGAAAAAAATGCAAATTTATCCTTTTTTGTAGAAAGGGAATGGGAATATCTTAGCTAAATACAGGCATCCAGTAATTGATAACATTTATTTTATTTCCCAATTATTAAAAATACAAAGAAAACATGGATTGTTTTTGTTTTTCATGATGGCTTATAAACAGGGATCTAAAGGGATAAGACAATGGTTGATAATTTGATAAACATCCCCAATAGTGATAACAAAATTCTCTCTTCTGTAGGTAACAACTAATGTTTGAAACATTTGGACACTCAACTTAATGAATCAACCAATCAAAATTCATTAAAAGTCCCCAAAGTTACTAAGAAAACAAATAGAAATACAAATTATTTAAAGCAAATAATACAAAATATAAAAATAATAAAACAACAGTATTCCTGTTAGCATAGAAAGAAAAAAAATATGAATAATATGACAAATTACTAAACTTATTAATGCTTTTGCAAAATCACTAAAAAATTTATCCAACAAATATTTATAAAGCAAATTATCAATATGAAATGATACAAATTATGTAATTACATGTTGTATTTCATCGGCGGAGATGAAAAATGTTATGAAAGGTACAGAGATTCAAGGGCCCTGGATTGTTTAAATATTCCAAATTTCTGGTAGCAAAGTTACTCTATAATTCACTTTGCTTGTTTGTTTATAATGCTGTGTGGGAAATGTGATTTCAATTGCATGTTTAATTTTGGCTTTTTAAAGTTTAGAGTTATATTAATGGTAATCAATTATAGTATAAAAGTTTATTGATTACAAGATAAAAAAGAAATTTCCAGGGCCCAAAATATTTGTTTATGTAAGGTGACTATTTCTGATAATTTTGGGGTATATACAAAAATGGATTAATTATTACTGGATGTTGCACCAGATTTTTATGTACTGTAATCAATGAAACATGCAGAGGGCTAAAATAATGATTATCCCCCATCCAACCCCTTGAAGCCATCCTTTCCACTCCTACTGGATAAACAAAGTAACCAATAAATGAGTTCTAAGTTAGCAAGCTAAATTCACAACAATTTTCCTGCTGTCATAATATCCATGTATATTATATATCCATTTATACAAATATAATAAATAAAATAGATAGATAGAGTGAGTTTTGATTTCCATGGCAACATCAAAATAGGTTGAAGAAACCAACCCCATTTCAGGTTGTAACCCCTGAACCCCTACCCTTTGCTCTGCCCCTTTAAGAAAGCACTCCTTTATATCTCTCTCTTTCCTTATATAACTGAAATTCAGCATAGCAACTAGGTTGGGGTTTTAACTTTTGTTTAATACATTTCTAACTTTAACACAACATACAAATGATAATACACACACACACACACACACACACACACACACATAGACACAGGGGGTAATCCAGACATTTATATTGTCGCTCAAAATATCTAAAAAAAACTAACACACACAAAGGCACACACTAATAAGTCACATGAAATATGAGACAAAACTGTTGCTAACCAAACATAGCCAAAACTGTACTTTGGCTCTGTGCCCTAATTTAGAATTTGGGTATTTTCTCACAAAGTGCCTTGTTAAGCACAAAAACCCTACCATCATTATCTTATATATTAGCTTAAAAAAAGGGGGAGGTAGTTTTTCTATCAATGTTTTTCTTTATTTAGGTTAGGTTATATTTGGTACTTAGTAACACCGCTGAATTCAGGCACTGTCAGTATTGCCCCAAAAGGGTTTGGTTCCTGCAGGGACCCCTATCTACTCTTTTCTATTAAAAAGGGGAAGGTGGCTTCACTTCTCAAAAATTCCTAACTTCTTAAAAAATTAAATTGTATTGTTAAACTCGCATATAAAAATTAAAAAAGAGAATCTTAGAACTTATTGGATCTTGCTATGTGAAAATAGGATAATGTGTGGGAGGGGGGGGGGTGAAGAAGAATTCCTTTTTACACAACAATTTTGGGTGGGGGATGAAGTGCGAGGGGGGCGGGCTATGATGTAAACTTTATCTTATGAAATTGTGATATTGCTTGCAATAAAAAAAAATAGTTTAAAAATGTTTTAAACTTTTCAAGAAATGCTAAAAATCAATAATTTAAGTTATAAAATCATAATTGACTAAAGCGATAGGAAATTAAAAAAGCTGATTTTACTTTTGGTAGAAGAATTCAATATTACAAATAAAAGCTTCCCTGATGAGTAGAACTAAGTACGTCAATCCATTTCAAATATATCTTATAACAGGATATCAGAAATATACATGAAAGGGTCAAACCTAACAATTCCCCTTTTATCTCTCTCTCTCTCTCTCTCTCTCTCTCTCTCTCTCTCTCTCTCTCGCTCTCTCTCTCTCTCTCCCTCTCACTCTGAAGAGAGCTTATAATATTTGGCATAGCAACTAATTTGGTTTGAATTCCTGCGACCCCTAGAAATTTAAACATATGTGATTATGCACACACACACACACACACACACAGAGAACACTTCAACCACCTTCACCCCCCTTCCAATTTCTCTGACCCCTTAAACACACACATACATACACACACACACACACAAACAAACACCCATGCACAGAAATAAGTACTCCAATGATTTTCAACAGAGAACCCTTCAACAAACTCTATCCCCCTCCCAATTTCTCTGACCCCTAAAATTTAAAAACAATGAAACCTCCCCCCCCCCCTTCACCCCAACCTTTAAGTAACCCTATAGGCAACTAGGCAATTAGCTGCAAGTGTATACATATAAAGATAGGTAGATAGAAAGTTAAATACATATATATAAAGGCAGACCCGTTAATAGTGAGTTTAGCTTTAACTATGAATGTGTTTTATGTTTGTTTTAGTGTTATGCCTCTGAGAGGCCCTCCCTTGAAACTTTTGAACTTGAACTTGTACTTTTGAAATTTTCTACTAAGCAATTCTTACTTCCATATGAATATATGTTTGTCTGTCTGTCAATATATTAGAAAAAAGGACTTCAAAGGGATTATTAGTCAATGGACAATAATTTAATGTACATCCCTAAAATTATAATAAACAAAATAATCCTTGTAATCATTGGATTAAAAGTTTGGACACTACTAGTTGGAATTCTACATATCTTTCTATCCTATCTGTCTATATATATATTTACAAAATTACAAATAGAAAGCTTTACTGAGTAGCATAACTCAATCTGTCAATTAATTTCAAATATTTCCTATATCAGAATATCAGAACTCTATGAAAGCATCATACTTAAATAATCCCTTTTCATCTCACCTCACATGTGATAACACACGCACACAAACACACACATATCATTTGTTATCATTGTGGGTGTGTGTGTATGTGTGTGTGTGTGTGTGTGTAATAAACATGTGTTTTAAAATTTGCTGGGGTCACAGAAAAGAAAATAAACCCCCTGTTTGTTACCCTTCCATCAGTTGGTCCACAATTAAGCTAAATTTTCTCTGATATTTAGCAAATGTTTTATCAAAATGAAGGATGCGCAAGCTTTCTTGCCATATATTTAGACTAGCGACTGTGCCCTATCCTCTATGGGCTTTGTATTTGATGGGACAGGAAAATAGTCTAAAACCATCCAAGGACCTATATAAAGGTTACCTGAAATGGAGAATCCATTCGGTTCAGTGGTTAGCATGATCCAAAAAACCTTACTACTTTATATAATAGGATATACAAAAGTGTTAATTTTGTTTATAATAATTTCTTAGTGGAAAAAATTTGTACTAACCAATCAAACTAGAAGCTTTGTATTCCACAGGGCAGAAAGGGGCTATAAAACCTATTTCAAACCTATGTGAAGCTTACCTAAAATGGAAAACCCATGGTTTATTAGTTGATGATATCCTAAGCTTCAAACAAAATACCTGTAACTAAATTATACAATGGGATATAACATTACATATTATATGTTTTTTTTATAGGTGGGAAAGTATGCACACTCTCCCCCCACCACCTTGTGCACCATATAATGCGTCAATTTTTATCATCAACTCTCTCTCTCTCTTTCTCTCTCTATTACTAGCGTTTTTGGAATCAGGGAGAAAGTCAGGGATCTCAAGGGATAAGACAATGGCAGATAAATGGATGTACATCCCCATCGATAATATACAAAGTTACCCTTTATGTAGTGATTGAAATATTTAGACACTCAACTTAATGACCCAACCAATCAAAATTCATTAAAAGACTCTAAAAATTTTAAGCAACAAAGAAGAAAAAGATATAATAAAACTTTTGGGACAAGTGTAATAAAGAACCCATTGTCCTCTCCCTTCCTCCCTAATTTTTAGTCCATTTTATTTTTCTCTATTTTATAATTTTCTTGGGTTTGTATGACTCCAAATTTCTACTATTTAGTAAACTTTTAGGGGAGTTTTTTTATGTAAGTAGGAGGGATGAGGAAATGAAATGGACAAATTTGTTTTTATGTGTGTGTGTGTGTTTGTGTAATACATATGCTATGAAAATTATTACGTAATTTGCTGTATTTTATAGCTTAAACTTTTTAACGGTGCGACAAATCATAAAATATATGTATAATTGTATAAAGTGTGTGTGTGTGAGTGAAATAAAGAGAGAGAGGGAAAGAAAGAAAGAGAGAGAGAGAGAATGAGAGAGTAAGAGAATAGAAAGAGATTTATGTGCAGGATGAAAAGAGAAAAGATAGATCGATAGAAGGGGGGTGGGGGTATGAAAATATATTTTGTGTAAATATAATAAATTTTTTTACAAAATGACGATTGAAGCAAAACGTAAGATTATTTTGTACCTTATACTACTTTTGCAGGTAGCAGACGTAAAAAAATCATATTTCTTATACAAGACTTGTTGTTGGGGGAATGCCATGGCTCAAAAAAAGTAGTTAAAAAGGTTATGGACATACTTTATTATTTAAAACAATCAGGATGTAAGAAAATAACAAGGGTTAAAATATAATTATAAAATTATAAAAATTATAAAATTATAGGTGTGAGATTAAATTCATTCTACCCTAATTTAGGCCCCAAATGCAATGTCAACCTTATAGATTTTAGCCTAAATGTGTGAGTGTTTTCTGTGTTCAAGAATGTGTGTGTATGTATGTATGTATGTGAGTGTGTGTGCGTGTGTGTGTGTATGTATGTGTGGGTGTGTGTGAGGGTCTTTTTTGGGGTATTTTCTTAATACTTGAAGGGATGCAATGTCAACCTTTCTTTTTGAGTATAGATTTTAGCCTAAATGTGTGTGTTTGTCTGTGCGCGTTTTCTGTGTGTGTATGTATGTGTAGGTGTGGGTGAGGGGCTTTTTTGGGGTGGGGTTAACTCAACATTTTCTTGAAAAATGCAAATGTTGCCAAATAAAATAGACATGAAAATTCTTGTAATATTTACTTCAGGGATGTTAAGGGATAAGACATTTTATGAAAAAAATTTCCAATATGATATTTAGATTTAATTAAAAGGGTTGCCTGATATTTTGCCTTCATATCAATGTGAAGGGATATGACAATGGAAATTGACAAAAACTTTGATGTACAATAATACTCAATACTAAAACATCCTGTAGATTAAAATTTATGGTTGAAAAGTTAAAACATAGGTGCATTATTTGCCAAATGTACCACTTTTCTGCACTACCTCTCCGATTTTGTTAATACTATATATTTTGGTCCATTGGGTCATTCAAGGATGCTGGATGGCCAAAAAAAAGTTTCAGAGTCCCTGGATGTCTAGATATCTAGCTATCTATGAAGGTAG
>LS052468.1:3751-13829 GCA_900241095.1 Acartia tonsa | reverse complement strand
CCCCCCCAAAAAAATGAAAAAATCTCCCCCCCCCAATTTTTTTTTTAATTTTCTTTAAAATCCAAAACAACGAAAAATTAGTTTGATCAAACCTCTTGGGGCAAAGCCCCTAGAGGCTAGGGGCGAACCCGCTAGTAGGCCTTAAAGCGGAGGGGTTGATTTCGGTCTGCAACCCCCCATCCATTTTTTTTAGTTTTTAAAAAGAAAGCACAATAAAACTCTTTTATTGGCGAGGGATTCTATTTTTGGAGGTGGGGAGGGGATGGGAACCCTTCCCCAAAATAGTTATAAACCTTCACAGGACAAGGAAAACAAACATAGATCATGTTACTTTTATATAGGGATATACGAGGACGGGCGTATGTAAGATTTTAAAGGGTGAAAAAGCATTAGATATTTAAAACAAATTAGGCAAAGAAATATTGCCCCTTTTTGATGTTTAAGAAGTATCTATGTACATCTTTTAAAGTATTTTAGTTATTTTGGAACAATGAAAGTTATTTTACAGCATAAACTATAAATATACTTTGAAACCTTATTTAATCATTTGGCTAAGTAAGACTCTAGCTTTTAGGTAATTCATCTATTTATATATTTATCTATTTCAGGATCGCCCTGGCAACTGCTGGAGCTGTGGCCACAAATCCTTTGATCAACCAAGCGCTCCCATTCAGGAAAAAAACATATTTAAAATACTTAATCCTCTATATTGAGATTCCTTTACAAATTAGGTATGCCTATCAAATAAGGGGAGTACGCACTTGTAGGTGTAGGTATATCATTCTTTTTAGGTGAACGTTATTATGTTGATTTATAAACTGGCATACCAATATAATAGATGGAAATAGAAAAACTAACAATTCAACATTTAAAGATATATTTAATTGTTGGTTCTTTACAACATTTGAAAAAAATATATATTGAAAAAAATCTTTCTTATATAATACCAGCAGCTGCGCCTCTAGTAGTCTAAGATGTAAAGAATGGGCAGAAAATAGCCTAAAACCACCACAAAAATAAAATCTAATATTAAAACTGCCTAAAACTATCCCAAAGTTTAAGTGCAGTTTCCTGCAAAGGAGAAGTCAACCAGTTCAGTAGTTATTAAAATCTTAAGCTTCAGACAAAAAAAAAACATAATATTTCATATAACAGATTTATTTTAATATCTTAATAAGATAAAAGTAACATGATGTTTGTCAGTCTGCTTGTATTAAAAGATCTTACCAACCACCAGAGAGTTATGGTTTTCGTTGCAGATCTTTTGGATCTAACACTTTGGTAGCTATCAGCACTTAAACATTTTACCGTGAACTGCACTAGATCTTTTAAAAAAAGGAAACAATATTTTTATTTTGCACATAAACTAAACATACAAAGTGTCCTTTAATTTAAATCCTTGAACAATTTCTTTTTATCTTTGTGTAAAAAAAGGTAATGCTCCTAATTGCTCTTTCATGATGGTAATTCTGAGCAACTTTTTTACTTAGACACAAAAGACAACAAAAATGGGACTTTACCCTAATGTTATGATGTACCATACAAGCTACCCCCTCTTACAGATTTGTTTAAAATTAACAAAGGTGGAACTTTAGTAAATTTAGGTTAAACTTGGTTGGGAGTAACCCTACAATCTTAGGACCCCATTCAAATTATGACATATACCAAAATCATTTTTGTATATTTTCAAAGAGTTGAGAGACTGGGATTTTTCGGGTTAGAAGGGAAGGTGGTATTTAACGCCATTTGCCCCCTAGAATTAGTAATTATTTGGACTCCCCCTGGAACACAGTTATAGGATATAATTATACAAAACCATATTAATGAAAAAATAGTTCGCATTTAAAGCAATATTTTTTTTTAAATCGACATTTCAAAAAAAAAATTGCAGTCCAATGTCAACTCCCTGCCTTGTTTAAAGGATTGTTAGGAACTCCCCCTCTGCTTATTTTCAATTTTAAGAGAGGTGTAGGGAGGTTCAGAATTGATTCAAGGGATTATGCCAAGAACATTTAATATTTGCATGATCTATACATTAAGGTTAAAAGGGAAATAAAATTAAGTAGCAAAATTTGTTTTAAAAATCTATTTCAATGGAAAACATTTTTTGTTTGTTAGGTCTTTTTATTGAAAAGAACAATGAAAAAATTCCAAAATATAAAAAAACATACTTATATATCGAAGGGGGGGGGAGAGGGGGTTATGTTTATAGGGAGCCCTGCCCTTGCGCGGCTTACCAGTACCTAACCTAACTTAACATAAGGTACGAAATAAAGAAACAGAAATTGGGATATTCAAAAACTAGATCAAGATCCAGCTTTCAAAGCAATAGTTTTGTGTACTTTTACTTGTGTACTTTTGTGTGAACATTCTCAGACCTTTGGGTAAGTGTCACTGAATATTCATGTTTTGAAGAAATTATGTAAAACCAATTAAAAGCATAGTCATCAAATAAGAATCCATTCAAAACAACAAAACTAATCTTCTAGTAAATAGCAAAATTTTCCAATAAGTAAACTCAAATTGTATATATGAGGATGGAGCATTGGAAGTTGTGTTGTTGACCAAAAAAGTTTTATCATTTGTTGGCTCAAAACTTTGGGGACTTATTAAAAAATATGAATTAGCCAGGTCCGGCAAAACTTGATTATTGAAGGGGGAAATTTGTACATCGCAATTGGAAATGAAAATCATTTTATCGTATATTGTACTATCTCTGCTAATTTGGAAATAAATGCCCTTTTTAAAAACAAAGATTCATTTTTTTAAATCTAAAAATTATGTCAAAACGCGGGAACACTTTTGCAGATGAAATTATTATCACGCAACGCAATTTTTCTTTTTTCTCTCGCTGATGATTAAACCTTTTACCTTACTCCCATTAACTAGGACAATTAAATCCTTTGTTTTCCTAGCAAGGACAAATATGCATAAAAAGGAGTTTACAAATCAATCATTATCCTGATATAAAAGTAACATGATATGTGTCTGTGTGTGTGAACCGAAGGATCTCGCTAACAACTAAACCGATATGGTTCTCCTTTACAGTGTAGCTTCTTATTGGTACTTGAAAGGTTATAACTACTTTGGGCGAGGGTATTACCACCCTCCCAAGAGAAATAGCCAAAAAATATTTAAAAGAGCCGATATGTGTCGTCAGTTTTGTTTAAATAATTTAACGTTGGTATGTAAAAAGAAGTAAAATAAACACACAAAAAATAAAAAATTAAAATTGGCTGATTGTCTTTCAATATTATTGTAAATGGCCATTATGAATATAACAATTGCGAATCAACTAATATACATAGATGAATTCTTAAAAAAAACCTTTGCCTCACTTAAATCAGTTTGCCTCACTAAGATTTTAGTGAGGCAAAATTATCCCCTATAAATTTTTAGTAAGTTTCACTGATTTTAGTGGGGCAAACTAATTTCAGTAAGCAAATTTTTTTGAAGAATTGACCTCAGTATACATCCTAAACTATGATGAAAAAAGTTTCCCTTGTGCAGGTAAAATTGGAAACTTTAGTGGAAAAGTTTGAGCACTGCTAATTTGAGTATAACCCAATCAAGATTAATAAAAAATCTGTGTTGAAGCTAACGAATAATAGAACGTATTTTATGAAACTTAGGTCACCCAGAATATTATTCAGTCCAGTGTCCCTTCCCTCTCCTCCTGACAATTTAGATCTGAAAGTTAAAACTTCAATTGTATTGGACAAGGAAGTATAAAATTTATTTAGGACCGGAGCAAAGTTGGAGATTTTTAAAAGCGTAGCTTTTCTACTAATAGGGTTGGTCAGTCCGTTCATTCGTAAAGAATGTCTCATATCCTAGATTTAGGCATATTAAAATTTATCTTTTAATTCCATCCCTAGGATGATGATTCCTGTAAGAGTTAGGTAAAATTAACAGAAGTGTTTATTTCCTTTTTAGAATTGGTGATTTTTAGTCTTTTGTAATTCAAAATTGAAATGATGTTTTGACCATTGGGTCACTTGATTTTTGGAATACGAATTCCTGGAATCACGAGGCATACTATTATAAATGAAGCATCTATATAAAAATAAGTTTTAAAATGAAATTATGAATAGATTTAAACAGAATTTTCATTTAGACTTCAATTGCCTTACAATTGGTTAGGTTCGATCGTTGAGCTTCAATTATATGAATGTTGTCATAGCCTGAAGATAGCCTATGAGGACGGGATACACAAGAAGATATTATTTTGCTGCACCTCTGAACCAAATCTTGCCCAATTGCTGTGCAGGATTATATGGTCATACACACATAAGACAACCTACCCTTTGATTGCACGACCTTTGGCTGAAAGTCCTAATTATGCATGGTAAGGAATTACGCCTATCTTAGGCCCAGGCATTTCCCCTACTCTAACTATTAATGTCGCGCACCTGACATAGCTGCAGACATCCAGGAGATGCCATATGTTTTACGCCACAGTCGTGGATTATGAATGTTGTCATTCTTGCGCTCATGTAAACACTAGAGAAATTGAAAACTTTTCACTGAGTAACCAGAAAATCAACGAAATTTGAACATTTTACATTTGCATACCATCACAGGGAGGTTGGGGACTTTGGTTTGTACCCAAAACATTTGAAACATACTTTCCCATAATATGACTTTGGTACTTTTATAAAACACCAGCGGCTACGCCCCTAGAGGCCTCTAGGGGCACTTGAGGCGGAGGGAGTTAAATTTGATAACTTTTTTTTATTTTGTTTTAGATTAAGGTGTGGCTGACGTGGGTGGCTGACGTGGGTTGCTGACGTTCCCTCTTTTTTATTTTTATTTAAAAAATTATAAACCTTACCAGGACCTATGAGAAGCTACCTAAGGAGAACCAGATCGGTTCAGTGGTTAGCGAGATCCTTCGGTACAGATAAACAGACAAACAGACAGACATCCTGTTACTTTATTATAAGGATTGAATATTTTACATTTGCATATAATCACAGGGAGGTTGGGGTCACTGAATTTGGAAGTTATACTGGTACCCAAAGTTTTTAAACATGCTCTTTCATTTGTTGGCTTTGGGTGCTTTTATAAAACTATTAACATGGTGGAACATAGTATATAATTCTAAAATAGAGAAGGAGAAAGGGAGGAGTAGGTTGCGCTAAAAATCCGTAAAGGTGTGAGTTTAAGGCTTAAAAATAGAAGTAGAACGATAATATTCACTAGTGTATTTCTTATTGAAAATTTTTTAAAAGTTAACAAAATTTTTTTATCGTTCTACTACTGTTTTTAACTTAAAACTAACAACCTTTACGGATTTTAAGCGCAACCTACTCCTCCTTTTATTATCCTTTTGGATGCACATTAAGTAAATGACAAATTGTCTTATCCCTTAAGATTCCTGATTTCTTTAATATATTCCAACATTTTTAAAAGATTCATTTTATATTTCAAATTGATCTTTTAAAACCAGTGATCTTAAGTTTTAAAGCTTAAGTTTAGAATTTGAAGTCTCTTAGATAAAAAGTCACATGAGCCATTTAAAGAATACTGGAGACCTGAAACCTGAAATAACTGGTAACATAAGATGCTTTAATTCGAAAAAGTATTTTTTATCTTTTCCTGGATGACCAGGTTTACTGGCATCTTGTGCCAACTTTCATTTATGAAACAGCGTAAAGTGCCACCAAAAAAATGACGTCAAACAATAAAATGACCAATGAGAGGCCAGTATGAATTTTACCATTGGACAATTACATTGTATACTGGCCTATCATTTGGCAATTTAGTTGTATGATGTCATTTTTACGCTGTTTCTTCATTTTATGTGTAATACCCATATTAAAAATGTCACTTAGTAATTGTCCTCTGCTTTTACATACAAAAAATGAGACAAAAAGCAGTATATTAATTGTTATTTACCCACATACTTTTTATTTTTTGTACATTTTTAGTGTACTAGATATCACTTATCATATAAAATGTTTTTTTCTATGACAGGGAGCATAAGTTTATAATGAAAATCAAACAGTTCACAGACAGGGTAGGACCTAAATTAGTCATCAAGTCTACAAAGGTAAGATACGACTTCGTTGTTTTATAGACTATTAAAGAGCTTTCCGCAGACATTAAAGTAAAAAATTATAACATTAAATAAGGTCTCTCGTGGCTAACAAAATTGGTTTTGATCTTATGATTTTTATTTTAGTATTGGTGGAAAATTGTCTCACATACTATGCTATACATGTTTTTTTTCGTATGGCTGATAACCAGTTCTAATCCAACGGATATTAATTGGTTTTGAAGCCAAACTGGAACAAACCAGAACTGTTTTGTTGGCCCTGTCCTGGTTGAAGTAACCTGTACTAAATTTAAACATTTAACAACCCTCCCCCCCTCTTTTTTCTGTTTTTAATGTGGTCCAATGGGCAAAAACAGGATACCATTAAATCTGTTTCATATTTTCGTTTGTTCATAGTAATCAAAGTGAAAGAACATCAGTCTATAGTATCGGAAATATTAACACAGCAAAATCCCTACGAAAGAGCAAAAGACAAAAAAGTTTTCTTGAACCATGTAGTTGTCTGGTTTATACAACTTTGCTTATACATTTATTGTTATAACATATAACTATTGTCATATTTAGGCTAGTATAGATGTAGGACTAGAGAACCCAACCCGCTGGTGCCTGCTTCTGTATCCAAATGGAAATCAGGAGGATCGAGAAGGTTTTGTCTCTCTGTATCTTTACAGGTATTTTTTTGTATAAAGGGAAAAGTAGGTTGCAGGTAAAATCCGTAAAGGTTGTGAATTTTAAGTCAAAAACAGTAGTAGAACGATTAAAATTTATGTTAACTTTACAAAAAATTTGTTGTCTATAGTTCTTTTCAATAAGAAATACACATATTTAGTGAATATTATAATGTTCTACTACTATTTTTAAGCCTTAAAACACACAATTTTACGGATTTTATCCGCAACCTACTTTTCCCTTTTTCCAAAATTTTGCACATATTTAGAAAAGATAAATTGAAAACATGAAAAGTTAATTTTTCCGATTTTTATAACATCTGGGGGGTGTTGCTTTGCTGTTTTAGAGAAATTAAAATATGCATAAGATACTGGAGTTGTTATTTATATCATTGTATTATAAACAGCTTTCCGCGGAGACTAAAATAAAAAAAGTTATGAATTGATTAAAGCCAGTTGGTCGTCATGAGGGCCTTAAGGCCCGGGATAGCAAAACTGATATTTATTGTAAAATTTTTATTTAATATTGTGGATAATTGTCTAATACTAGGCTTAATATTTTTCAGTATGCCTGAGAACCGGTCTTGATCCAGGAGAATTAATAGTTATTGAAGCCTTACTTGGAAATTTAACGATTTCAACTTTATTGAAGCTTTATTATCATAATATTACTAGGGTTGTGCCGGATATTTTTCTAATGCCGGATATCCTGTATCCGGCCGGCTCTTACAAAATGACCCGATATCTGGCAAATTACCGGATATCCGGCATTAAAAATCAGACAGATATCCAGTGTCCGGATAGTTTCAATATCCGGTATACGGCCAGATATTGAAAACCGGATGTCCGGTCCAACCCTAATTATTACCTAGATGGGACAAGCAAGCGACCCCTGTGCCCGCCACCTTCACCTTCTCCCTGCTCAACACCTCCAGTGAGAAGTGCTTCGTGGTCGACGTGAACGAGAGAAAGATGTTTGGTCACACGCCCGGCAATTCAAAGGAATATGATCCCATCAATTCAACAAATGATAGTTCTAGTAGCGCAGCTAATCTATAACTAGGTATACGTTGGTATGTCCGTCCGTGCCTTCGTAGTATGTTACAATGTAAAAGTACTTTACAAGGTTTCGTGATTTGTATTTATAGTAATAATTTAATTAAATATATTTTATTTTTGTATCTATCTATCCCTTAAAAAGGCAAATGTGCGTATTTACCATTATTTTATTAAGCAAATTCACTTTTTTTACCCTTATACGGCATTTTTCATTGTACTTTTTTGGTTAAAATTAATATAAATTATTACCTCTTTTTGCATGTTTTAATATTACAAAATGCATATTTTGCCTGTTATAATATAATTTAATGTTTATAGCCCACAACCCATTAAAGGAATTAGGTCAGCGAACTTTTTTGGATTAATAGCGCATTAATTAAATATAATTTCAAATATACTAACACAAGGTTTAGATTCTAATATACAGGGAAGAAGGGACAATGAACTGTAAATTACACTGGTACCCAAAGTTATTATCATATTCATTGGTTCAAAAACATTGAGTACCTTTATTGAATCTTGATTGGTTTGTTCACACCTAGTAGTCTGAACTTTCAACTAAAAAGAGAAGGGGTAATTTAGTTTATCAGCATTAAGGATTTATGTTCATTAAACTTTAATTATCAAATCCCTGAGGATCCCCTAAATAGGACAGTTTTGTCTTAAAAAAGCGAAGCAACGACAAGCGAAAAAATATGTGAAGTTATACAGGGACGTCCAAGGGGGGTTGTAATCTTTTTATTTTTAATCCCCTCCCCCCCCAAAAAAAAAAATAAAAAAGCTTGGACGTCCTTGCCTATATGATATAAAGATCTTGGCGGACAGACAATTATCCTTTTGGAAACTACTCTATATGATTAAGTAGGATTCTCTCCTACTGATAAAACTTGTCATAGAGTAACTTCGCTACTAAAGATTATGCAATCAAAGTGTTCTTGATAGCAAAGCTACTCTATAATTCCCTTTGGTTGGTCTTCAGTCCGTAAAGCTATTATTCTTTTGGCTGCTATTTAGATTGACGTCTGAAAATTTTACTACAGTCAATAATCTTCCAGAATGTATAATTTTACTTGGTCCTTCAGTCTGTCATTCAAACTGCATAAGAAACATATAATTATTTACATAAAGGTTTAGTGATTTTCTAAAACTGATTTATCGCACATTTTCATTTTTTTAGGCAAATGAACATGTTCTCTATAACTCACTCTGTCCGTTTGACCATCCATGATTTTTTTGTTCGCTGCCTAATGATGTTGTCATCCTTGTAACTTTTACATAAATTTGATAATTGATGGATTGTTTAGAGTCTTGGAGCACCAAAATTTGTATCGCGGGATGATCTCTTTAATTCTACATATGGCCTTTTAAAAGAGGTAAAATTATTTCCAGTATGGCTTCGAAACCGATTGATATCCATTGGATTAGAACCAGTTTTCAGCCATACTAAAAAATCATGTATTGCTTTGTATTAGGGAAAATTTAAAAAGAAATTAAAATAAAAATAAAAAAATAATACTGGTTTAATCATATTATTTTTTATAAATATCCTTGGAAAGCTTTTTATAATACGATGCCATGATTAACTTATAATTAAGGTATGTCCGTACGGCCGTCTCTTCGCCCATATGCACAATTTTTCTTTTCCTAACGTAAAAGTATTTTATTTTACAAGGTGGAAAAGTATGTACATTGCAAGTTTTTACAACGAAAATTCACGTTTGTCAAACATTTTAGTGATACATTTTATTCGCTCGGTTTTACTTCTTTCATGGACATAATTATTCTTGTAAAATAAAATTACTGCTTTTTTGGATTAAATCCATTATTTGGAAATATTACATAATCATTTCAAAGTAATTTTGTCTACCCAGATTTGTTTTGTTAACCGCGAAGCTTTTCTATATTTTAGGGTGCGATCGTCCATTATGGATAGCTTTTAACATTAATTTGACCATGTTCAAACCTTATATTCGATTTTCTGGACAATGATTCCTGTAATAGCTAGGTATAGTTTAGAAAGCGTAGCAGAAGGTCTTTATATTCATTTTCTATTTGTTTGATTTTTTAAAAATACTGTAACGATTAGATACAATTTTGTAAGCGAAGCATCTTTATAATCAAAATATAACATTCTGTATTTCTGTATTAACATTTGCTAATGTTCGTTTGTTTAAAGTTCTAATTTAATTAGCTTTATTTCTATGGATGTTGTTATTCCTTGTTTTAC
This sequence comes from Acartia tonsa, assembly GCA_900241095.1. Classification (NCBI taxonomy): domain Eukaryota; kingdom Metazoa; phylum Arthropoda; class Copepoda; order Calanoida; family Acartiidae; genus Acartia; species Acartia tonsa. Next base: position 3,814 of record LS052468.1, on the reverse strand, counting down.
AGTTAATTTAGAGAAATAATTTGATAATTTAGACAATAATTCCTGGCACGTTTGCAGCTTACA
>LS052467.1:1957-19510 GCA_900241095.1 Acartia tonsa | reverse complement strand
GTGCTACCGTTATCTGTTGATATTTTACATGCCTGGCGCTAGGTCGCCAGTAGAGATAGAGAGCTGAAATTTTGTACATATATTTCTAGGCCCCTAAAGTAACTTTTTAGGTTAGCAGAAGATTGAAATTCGAAAAAGGGTATTTTCATGAAAAGATCTAATAGCCAGTTTTCTACGAATTTTAAAATAAAAGTTACAATATTTATACCAGTTTTGTTAGATCAGTCCTTCAGGCCCTTGGGTCTAACAAAACTGGTTTTGATCTTATAATTTTACATTTTAATATCCGCGGGAAGCTGCGATAATTAACAAATTCCGTATTTCTTATTCAGGCTAATCCAATGATGGGTTCAATGGGAGCCAATCCACAAAATCCTAATTTTTATCGCGGTAATTTTTTAATTATTTTATAGTATTCTGTATAAGGACAGTAACATTCACAGTTAGGGTAGCAATATCAAGCTAGTGTTAAATAACAAATTCTGGTAGTTAAGTCAATAATTTGCTATATAAATTACTGAATACATTTTACTAAATTCCTTTTTAAAATTTTCAATATACAAGATAGCCCTTCAATACTAACGTATATTAAACTTTTCTATGGTTTGCCTTGACTGGCTTAATTCTTTTTAAATTTCTTAATTGAACTTCTGTGAACAGCAGGCATCGTTTCTTTTATATATTTTTCAGCTTCAATGTGAGATATTTTTTTGTTTCAACTTCCCTACAGTATTGCATATTCAGCTGATACTATTATAATCCATTAAAATTTTGAAAATCGGACCTAATACACTAAAGATACGTGGAAATATATTTTGGATTAGGGGGGGGAGGGGGGGAATGAATCTTGTGCAGAACGTAACCAATAACAAGTAAGTGCTCTTTAACTTATTTTGATTTATATGTTTTTCTACTCAATGATTCTAGGTTACATTTCATCTATGGTTTTGATTTAGATAACAGTTATGACTATGACAGAATTCAGCTTGAAAAAGAAGAAACAACATTGAAAAGATTAACACTACGAAGTGAAATTGAAAAAGCGAAGGTAAACTATTGATAACATATAGGTAATATTGTTAGTATTTTTAATTTTTGAGTTTAGGAGAAGCTAGACGACCTTGTTCATCTTAACTGTTTGTACAATTACCCCTACTTACATTTTCTACCACTTCAAAATCAAGATTTTAAGTTTATTTGCCATTTGTATATGGTCCCATAATTCTACAAAAAAGATTTATGAGTAAATATTCTGGTCTTGGTATGGGTTACTGAATGCTACAATCAACACGAAACTTCAGTCAGTTTTTTATCTATAAAAGTGCCTTTACGATTTCATAAAAACCAATCTTGTTGCTTTTATCAGATTGAGTTGGAGCAATTGCGGCGCACAAAGGAGCAAATGTTGAGTACAGTTCGACAAGAACAGATCCCTGCGGAACACCATAGGAGACCATCAAACCCTAGGTTAGTTAGATATACGAATGAGTTAACGTGTGTTGGAACGAGCTAAGATGTTTTTATAAATTTATGTTTCAAAATATTAGCCTATACAAACGAATTTTATGTTTCTAGTTAAGAAAAGTCATTTCATTAAAATGTTTTTTTTAAATATAATCCTATTTCTAGAAAATCTACAAAAGATTGCATTACACAATTTTTACTTTACATTACCCTATTGCGTAAAACCCAACATTAAAATGTAGAAGGGAAAATCAAATCTTTTACATAGTACGGTTACATCGTACATTAGCTATCCTAATACACAATAATGCATTGGTATACCTAACTATGATTTATTTGGCAGGTACGACAGTGGCAGGGGATACATGTATAAATGAGTTTCATTCGATTTATCGAGAAAATCTACAAGTATATAAATCATGTTTTGTTTAGTAAACTTTCAATATATTCATGTTATTTACTTTTGAGTTTCTTCTAAATTGTAATTGTTTTATGTACTTTGTTATCACCGATCTAATTTGCATGGGCGTTCGCATAGCACTTAATATAGAGGAAAGAAGGTGCATTTGAGCATTTTCTTTTACTACTCCCCCAAGTCCATCCTGGTCTTCAAATTAAAGTGCAAAATTTTCAAATTTCAAAATGCATCCCTAATCTAAGATAAGCGCTGACGCCTGTAAAATTTAATGTAATTTGTACTTTTGTTTTGTTTTTAATTTTTTCTGTGATAATGTTAGACTTTTAACTATTATTATTTTCAGAACTTAAAATGAAATGATTTGAAAATCAATTTTCAAAATGGAGGATGAATATTACTCAGATTTCTCCTATCACGTAAATGAGTCTGACTTAGAAGACTACTATGATGAAGATGATTGTTTTGATCCTTATGATTATGATTACTTAGCTGACAATTCCAATGGATATTCTAACGGATATTCCATTGGATATTCAAACGGATATTTCAATGGACATTCCAATGGATATGTAAGTGAAACTGCTAATTCAAATGAAAGGCACATAGAAGAAAATGAGAAAACTGAGAATGACAACTCAGAAATTCCTAACAAATCTGATTTTTTGTCCACAGAAAAGGAAAAGATGAAGTTTGAGGAATCAGAAAATTTGAATAATTTACTTGACTCTGAAAGTTCTTTGAATGCTGCACCTGTCTTATCAAATGCTACTCCTGCACTAGTTGATATTACTAAAAAGAAATATGAAAAACTAGATGCTGACTCCTCTGGAACAGTAACTTTTTCAGACGGTACAAATTTAACTGGTGATCAAATTGCTCAACTTATAAACCAGCTTGGAAAAGTTGTTAGGGAAGAAATTAAGAAAGCATTTGATAATTATAGAGAAAATGAAGATAATCTATTTTCACCAGATGATAATCATGAAAATGGTGTTTCTGGTGAAAATAAGGCAGAAATTGTAAATTCAAATGAAAATAAAACTGGACTAGAAAATCATTTCGGTGATGAAGACCATGAAGATCATGACCCTAATTCTGTTAGTGATTCTGATTACGAATACAGTGATGAAGACTCCAACAATGAAAGCGATACGGAGAGCATTGCTGAAGTTGAAAAGACAAAATCAGCCAAAAATAAAAATGATATTGCTGTTCAAGATCCAAAGGTTGAGGCACAGTATCAAAGACCTCCAAAGGATCAGTGGAAGTCAACTAAGAAAAGAAAGAAGGCGTGGAAGAAGCTGAAGGTTGGAAAATATGGCACCATTGGACTAAAGGCAAAAGATATCATTTGCTTCAAAATACCTCAGGCAAGGAGTTTAAATATTATTCATTTTTTATTCATGGCTTTATGAAGTACACAATATTCTGATGTAAGTTCTGTAAAATGTAACATTGAGAAATAGAGAAAGTCTGAGGCAAAATAGTTTTTAATTAAATATCGTTGGCTGTTTTATTTAAATTCTTTGTCAACAGGTATTATGTCTAAATGCAAGATATGTGAATCCTAACATCAAAAATCTTCGTTATGAAATCAATTTTAATGGATTTCTCGGACAAGGAGTAACCAGTGTAAAGACTAGGCATGGAAAACTTTGAATAAGTGGTAATTTGGCCTATTTTGTCTTTTTAAGGGGCAAGTTTTATTAATGTGAAATAACTCTCTAAACTTGTTTATTTAATATAATTTAGTTTTTATATACTTTCAATTTAACAGTGCTCAACTAATGTTTTGGTGGCTGGATTATTCTAATTTTTGTAATGTTAATGTTTCTTATTCAACCCTAATTAAAATAGATTTTTAGAAAATATTTCCTTATTCATATCAACATACCTATTCGTTCTGTGTTCCTAAAGTTTTCCGTGGTCCTAGATCTGCCATGAAGCTTGAAAACTGGTGCTTTGTCAAAGTGATACCTGGAATTTTTGACCCGCCGACATTTGGCTACAATTTAGCGAATTGTGACGGTAATAATAGTTAGCAAAGCTTCTCTACAAGTGACAAGATTAATCTGCCAGTACATAAGTTACTCTTGGCACAATTACGTAGAATAACGATTCCCAGTTACAATATGGTTTGAAATTGGGAGGGGGGAGGGAAAGTAAAATAAGTTCTTTCCCTGCGTCCATTGTTTATTCTTTTCCTACCCACTTCCCTTTTGTACCACATCAAAACAATTTAATATAACCAATGATTCAAAATAACTAATTTTAAGTTGTATAAATTTTTGAATCATGGCTCCTTGAATGAATAATTCCTAATAAATTTGTGTTTTGATGAAGTTAGAGGCAAAATGTTTTATTTTTATATTAGATAATAAAAACCTTATAAAACTTTATTTTGTTCCCAGGGGTGTATATTCTGCAAATTTGACCCTGCTAAGGGGGGGGGGGAAGGGGATAAAAAATAAAAAAATATGTGGTTGGGGTGGGGGGAAGTGTAAAAATTAAGAGGACTGAAAGCATTCTTTCTATTTTTCTCCCCTCTTTGGCGAAAAATAAACTAAAAAAATGTGGGAGGGGACATAATATGAACAAAATAAAGAATTCTGAAAATATTTTTATCCCCTTCCTTGCTGGAAAAAACTAGGAGGGGAAAAAATAAAGAAATTTGCAGCAGGGGAAAAATGTTAATCCTGTGAAGAATATTCACCCCTGTTGTTCACACTAAACCACAATTCTAAGTAGCTCATTGAATATTTGAAATATTCTAGGGTCTTATCCAGTATGGGAAAAGGGTTGGACTGTTGGATTTTTTACCGAGTTAAGTGAGGAAGTGGTTGAGAGTAATGTTGAGCAACAATCTTCAATCTGGGATGAAACTGAATTTAAACTTGTATTTAAGGTAGGTAACGCTTTTTTTGACACTAACAGACAATTTTTTTTTTAGATTAAATCTCTCTTATTGGATAGGTTCTGTGGAAGCACTGGCGTGTAGAGGGGTTTGAAAATTTTGGCTTAAGGGGGGTGTCAAAATAATAAGCTTCAGGGGGGGGGGTGTAGAGACTTGTCAAGGGGGTTTTAGAAGTTGGAAACCCAGGAGGGTGTATCCAACCCTTAAAATTTTCCCCTGGGATGGATACACCCCTTTCTGCACGCCTCTGGGTGGAAGATAGAATTAATATAAGAATTTTTTCATTAAGATGATCACACATGGTATTTTAGGGCAGAGATAACTTTAAAATTGGAGGGATAACTTGTATTACAGCAGAATTTGCAAATAAAGGAAGGAGTTATTTAATATATTTTATACCTAGTGATGGCAATCCGTCATTTTTTTGGGCTGGATTCGGATTCCGGATTCTCAAAAGAATTTGTCAAAAAAATGGCGGATTCCGGATTCTAGCAGTATTTTTAAAAAAAATTGAAATTAAGTGCTACATATGTCCTAAAAATTAATGTTCTTGGTGTTCTCTATAATTCACTTTCGATAACCGAACCAGATTTTAAAAGATTTTATATGTAAAAATAGGCATTTGAAAGAAAAAACTCAAGACGCTAATTTTAGCCTACCAATTAAGAATCCGGAATCCGCTATTAAAAAACAGATTCCGGATCCGGATTCGGATTCCAAAATTGGCCCTAAAATTGGGCGGATTCAGGATCCGGATTGCCAACCCTAGTTTTTATGGTTTTCCACTTAAAAATCTGAAGAAAAAAATGCCTATTGTTATTTTTTTGTAATAAGAAAAACTTTGGTCTGCATCATGTCCTACTAGAGGAGGTTCTATGTTAGGCACGTCACATTCATAGTTAGAATATGGTGAATACCTTAGCTCATGGAAAGGTTCAACTTATTGCCTTTGCCTTGTACAGGTAGAACTGCCAGGAAAGTTCATGTTATCAAAATTAAAAATTAATGAATATTAAGACTTCATTAATTTCACCTAATTAAAATCATTACATTAGAGCAAATAATGAGCAATCATTTTTGCGAGATTAAGTCTTAAGAGTACATGATAGCTATTAGACATTTTCTTTATAGTAACCATAGTTTTAAGACTGACAGTAAGCAATTCCTTGACGTTATAACAGGTCTGGGGAAGGAAATTATCCAATTTTGTAATGGGCCAATTCATGGGTTTTATCAGGGTAAAAGTTTATACCAAATTCTACTTTACTTTTATTTCGGAAAAAAAGATAATTAAAAAACATTTTTTTTATATAAATATTTTTCCTTTCTATATTTTTGATTTTACAATCTGTTAGATAAAAGTTTAACGAGTTAGGAAATTCTTTTTTTTTCTGGAAATGAAATAGAATCTATATTTTTTTTCTTCTCTTCTATTTTATCTGCGAATGAAAGGTGTTCTAAATTTGATGAAATATAATAATCTTAGTTAATTTAATTGATTAGATTAGATGCAAAATAGATCAGATTTTTAAATAAGTATTACAATATATTGATAGCATAGTTGTTGACCAAAGCTCATTTGTCATCCATGAGTCGACAATATAAAGATTTGTTTATTGTTAAATAATTATGTATTGGTCAATAAAAAGGCATACCCTCCACACCCCTTACCCCTTCTATTTCCTTGTTAGTTTTTATTTTCTTTGATAAAATATTAATTATTTGGGTAGGTCTATTTCCAGGGAGGGAGGGGACAATGGGTTGTTTATTGCACTGGTTCCAAAAGTTATACGATAACTTTTTCTTTATCGATAGCTTAACAACTTTTGAGACTTTTATTTAATTTTGGTAGGTTGGTTACGTAAGTTTAAGTGTCAAGACGTTTCAACCACTGATTGTAATCTACAGAAGGGGTAATTTTGTGTATCATCATTGGGGATTTACATCAATTTTTCGACCATTGTCTTATCCCTTTAGATCCCTGGTTTATTTGTGAGTTGGTATAGAAACAATGTTTGTTTATCTGGGACCTGATCTAATGCACTTTTATATCAAGACAAACTTTGTCAGGGCTGTCCATTCTCAACAGCAATTATTTTTTCTATCTCTACGCAACTTCTGTATTCTTTACTAGCGGCTTTGCCCCTAGCTTTTAGAGGTGAAGCCCCAAGAGAAAATGGGAAGTAATTTGTAAAAAAAAACTGAAAAAAAAGATGAGTGGGGGATTTTTTCATGGGGGCTTTGTCTCAGGGTGCGGTGGGGGTTTCCCAGACCCGCTTATCTTTTTTTTAGTTATAAAAAGAAAATATAAATTTTTTGGAGGGATTTTTTGCCTTAAACCACTACAGGACCAGTAGGTGTATTCCCTGAAGAGTAGAACCTAATCGGTTCAGGGGTTACCAAGATCTTAAGCTTCAGACATATTGGCAAGACGAACATCGTTCCACTTTGTATTATAGATAAATGGACATTACATTTAATACCAGAAAATAAAAATGAAATAGTTCTGTGTCGTTGAATGCTTTACTATAGTCAAACCTACATTAATATTATAAACATAAATACCACTGTTTAATCAGACATATCAAAAGAACTACTTTTTTATTGACAGCATATTGCTTTTGGACAAGAAATTAGCCAAAAATCATACTGAAATATTTTAAGAAATAACCTTTTTCGAAATCTATGTTTGTTTTTTTTACTTTGTCACCATATAAAGTACAGTTTTCAATGGAACGTTTTTTAAGCTTCGCTGTCAAGAATTGAGATTTTTTCGGTACAAAGTGATTAAAAAAAACTTATTCATTTCTTCTATGTTGTTTTAAAAATGTTTATTATTCAATGAAATTTGAGAATAACAAAAGAAAGAATAATATATGGATACAGAATTAAATATATTTTTTTTTCTTATTTGCTATTATGTAATTATAGCTGCTATATATTTATTCTAAGCTTCTTATGTAAAGTAAAGGATTGGGCTTACTTATATAAACATAAACGTTTACAGTTAATCTTTAATTTAGTGGAGCAGCTTTCCAAATCTTACCTAATAATAATGATAATTTTTATTTTACAAGAATGGAGGTAATTTATTTTGTATATAAAAAAGAAAATTTTTAAAAAATAGTTAGTGTCAGACAATGTGCTATTTAAAGTTGTAACTCTACAAATATATAAAGTAGTAAAGTTTTTTTTGACTGTAGCTCAATATTAAAATAACTAAAGAACCGATTGTGTTCTCTATCTTCACATAGTTCCCTGGATGGTTTTAGGATATTTTTATTTATTTTAGCCTTGGGATAGTTTCAGTCTATTTTTCTGCTTTCCCCGGCTCTTTGAATACAGAGCTACTGGAAGCTTTGGGCGCTGCTGATAGATCTACGAAAAAGATTTTTGAATAAATAGCCAGAGATTTTAGAGAGAGAAAAACAATTTGCTTCTTAGTTTTTAAAACTCAATAAAATCTTTAAAATTGACGATTTTATGTTCATTTGATTAAAAATAAGAAAAAGTCCGGATTTATGTGGCCCACCCTGTATGTTCAAATTAAATTGGCATTTATTTGTTGCTAATTTTACCATGCTATTTAGTTAATGTTCAAATTCATATGCTTCATTTATATTTGAATGTTCTCAAGCATTTGGTATTTTGAATGCTGATTTTGAATGTTAAATTTAATATAATAGGCAGTTTAATGTTGTGATTATATTATTTAAAGTTAAAATCTTTTTCAACCTATTTTTAATTTAGCTTGGTCTTGTAGACTGATTTTATGCTAATATTGTTAAAAGTTTAGTAATTTTAAGCAAAGTCTGCTATTCAGCCAATTAATTCTATTTGAAATTGCCGAAAATTAAACATTTTGTTGGAGTAAAACTTGTTTTTAGGGTAACTGAAAGGGAAGTGGGTAAGAATGGGGAAAAAAAGGAAAGAGGTTGAGGGGAAATTTTCACTTAGAATTGTTTGTCAGCATCACATTCCCTTTTCCTTGGAATTAAAGATATGATTAAAATATACGATTAATTAAAAGGCAAAGTTTTAAAATATTTTAAATTAAGATACATTTTTCAGCTATGATCATAGCAAAGTGTAAAGCATTATAGTTTTGTCTCTTTTACACGCTAATTGCAAGCTTTAAAGGGAAGCTCTTAGACTACGCTTTAATATTTATATTTTACTTCAAAAAGTTATACCAATTGCTATAAGGAGCTTAAGTTCTAACTATGTATTCATAAATTACATCCCCTGTAGTTAGCCTAACTTTTTCAGAAGCCTACCAATACACTGCACCAAGTATCTTAACCTTACCAATCTTATGGCTGTTGGGTGCTAACTCTATGAGAGAAAAATCTTTTTTATCTCCAGATTTTTTTGTGACAAAGTTTTATTACCTAGATGTCACTACATTATACTTTTTTTTATAATTTTGTTATTGATGTATTTCATATGAAATGTCATTAAGTTAGACATGATAAGATATAAGAAAAAGTATGTATAATATAGGCAAAAATTGCCTTAGAGTGTCCCTTTCTTTAAACCTTTCAACAAGTTGTGCAAACTAATTTAATGTGTACAATTTATTTACCTTTCCTTTAAGCATTTGCAAAGTTTTGAGCTGTTTTTTGCGACCATATTTTGCATGGTTAACATTGTTAAAATTCTGGAAGTAAATTTTAGTGCTGCTTTTTCAAGTGCGTGCATAGGAATTTTAAGGGAATATTGACATCCGTACTGCTGCTGTTTTAAAATATTAATCGAGGGGGTTGAATTATTTGAAAAAAATAAATTGAAATTAAAAGTGGGATTTTTTCTCCTTCCTTTGCCTTTCCCCTTAGTGGGGCTCTACCAATGCAGTTCCTAAACCTGTGGTGCCCTAACCCTGCGGGGCTTCAGTTTCCATTATAGTTACTTGGCTTAGAGTAATAAATAAACAATAATTAATTTTCAGTAGAACAATTGAACACACATATTCTAAATTGTTATCATTATTCTACTTTAAATCATAAGAATGTAATCATTTTTACTGCCTTTTAATCGTCATAAATGTATATTTTATTTGTTAGCACTAAAATAATTAAATATTCAACATTTGTTAAAAAAAAAGCTTTGGATGGTGGATTAAATAAAATTTATTGAGTGGGTTTTGTCTGAAACTTGTGCATCGAGACATATCTTAGATTTCATCTTAATTCAATATAATTTCTTGCATAATAGTAATGATTTTGGTATTAGTAATGCATTACTTTGGTCATTCAACAGTCATTAAAATGCAGAATTAATCATATAATTTTAAGAAGGTAAAAAATTCTCAAAATGTTCTAAAAAGAACATACTGTTTTTGCAGTGGTACATCCAATGTTTGTAGAATGATTATGTGATTGTTTGCACTACAATGTTCTTTTTGCACGGAATATGCAAATTCAACTCTTTTTTGCTTACTTTTAAATTTATTGTCAAAAAAAAAGTTTTTGTATTAATTGAACATATTTTTTTCTTCCTTTTCTTATAGTTATGCATATTGTATACTTATGACTTCGCCACTACCATTTAAAGGATTGAATATGTCATCAATGAAGGGTCGGGAAAAGTTACCAAAATCCACTGCAATTTTATATTTTATTCCTTCATTTGTTTGTCTACCTTCAGTATTTTGATTTCGTATACCATAAGTACAAATATATTTAGTTCGAAAAAGCTTGAAATAAGTTCAAATGGATGCACTTTACTTTCCTACAATGATTGCATTTTAAAGCTAACAGAAGATTGAAAAATCCTTTAGGCAATTCTAACATTCTTCAAATATCAAATATGCTCGCAAGGCAGTATCAACAAGTATAAAGACACATCATTAAGGTAGAAAAGCTTCGCTTATAATAACAGAAGAAAAAATAGATGAATAAAAGTAAATATTCTGATTTGCCATACTTTATTAGATGTACATTGTTTAATGAGGAAAATAACTTGAATGCTCGTTTAAGTGACCTAGCCAAACACTTTGCATTTATATTTGAGATGCAAACTTCATTTGTTTTCTTCTCAATTCTATTGTGAAGAACATAATTAGAAGCAAGTGCGAAGGCCTAATCTGCAGCACTTTGACTTAAGAATAGCATTTGATATATTGTTTTTCACATTATTTCTGTGAAGTTAATTATGTAATTAATAATGAACTCGAAGCTTTTTAATTATACAGATTATTATGTTTTTTAGTTTTAGTTAGCTTAAACTATTTGCAGTTTATGTAAGTAATCTTTTATTAAATATATTTTTATCCTTGTACAAAAATAACTGTATAAGCCATGGAAGGTTTTTGTTTATTTTAGGGAGGGTACCTCTACCTTTTTGAGAGATATCAAATTGTTTTTTCTTTTGCTAATCAAGTTTTGGGGGTTTGAGTCCCCCACCCCCTCCTCTCTAAGTGCTCTAGTGGCACAGCTTAGCTGTTTGTTGTTGTATTAGTTGGAAAATGTTTTTTTTTTATTTAAATTTTAACTGAAAATAGATAATAATTTTGTTTTAGGTAAGAAAACGAATTGATTTAAAGGTAATTTGATTCCATCATAATTAAGGTAACTAATTGCGTTAATTTTGCATGTATTTTTTATATAGTTGACCCAGAACATATGAAACACCCTAGATAGCTAGTTTTGATATCATATGTATCCTAATAAAACTGTAATTACTAAGCTCATTTGAAAATTGAAATTAATATTGAATACATAATACCAAAGGTTTGATTTTTTTATTATGTCCATAAATTATTTTTTTGTGTGTTCTTTCAGCGTCCCAGTTTAAAAATATAGATACCTAGTTCCATTAGGTTTTGTTTTAACCTTTTTAAAAAATATTATTAGTATGAAGTTTATTATGGTGTATTAAGGCTCTTTTTTTCTACATTTAAGTCTTGGGATGGTTTTAGGCTTTTTTTTCTCTCTCTTACCCTTAAGAATACTGAGACCCTTGATGCGAGGGGGGCGCATCTGCTAGTATTATTATAATTAGATAAGTATTTGAAGCAAGCTACATAGCTGGGATTCTTCATGAAATAAATTCAATTACAAGATTAAAGAGAATTTGAAATACAGTTTATCTGGTGGTATTTTCATAGCTTTGACGTTGATTTTAAATTTTTATTAAAATAGAGGCTACGCCCCTAGAGGCTCCTAGGAGGATTTTTTTTATATACGATTTCTTTTTGGAGGGTTGAGGTACCCTCCCCTGAAAGAATCCATCCCTGGACCTATAAGAAACTTTACTGTAATGGAGAACCATATCGGTCCAGCGGTTGATATCTTAAGCTTCAGACAGACACAAAGACTGACAGACACCTGTTACTTTTATATAAGGATAAATCTTTCTCTTTTCCAGTTGAAAATATATGATCTGGATAAAACATTGTATCCATACTAGGAACATTTATCTATCATAACGTTGGTAGGTTGAAAGGCATGCCTCGGCGCATGAATGTAGTGTTTATGACTGAACTTGAAAAAACAATTCAACGTTTATTTCTTTCTTTTCTTGAAGATAATTAAACTATTGAATTGTGATTAAATATGAGGATTTAAGAAATTTTTAAAAACTTTTTTACTTTTCTCTCGAGCATATGTTTTTGTTGGCTTTACTTCTACCGAGAAATTAAGAATCGGTAATAAAATGTAAATCTTCAAATAACTTAAAATTGCTATAAACAGTCTTTCGGTAGTTACACAATAGGAATATTTTCATGTACCTGTCCCTTGCTTCCTGACCTTTGCTTGTATGTGAGCACAATATGAATGTTCTCATGTACTTGTCCCTTGCTTCCTGACCTTTGCTTGGATGTGAGCACAATATGAATGTTCTCATGTACTTGTCCCTTGCTTCCTGAACTTTGCTTGGATGTGAGCACAATATGAATCTTCCATATTCTGCACTACAAACTTTTAATACTTATGCAGGATTCTGCAGCCGCTATTAGAATACCAAGGCCATACACAGCCGTCATTAAAAAGGCTAAAGCATGTCCAATCGCCCAAAGCTTAAGTCAATGAAACAGCAATTTCAAAGATTGATTTTTTGCGGTCAAATAGCGGCTGCATAACCCCGTTTCCAACCTATAATTGCTGCTCCCTTCAACATATTTCATTTATGGTTCAATCCTTTCTATATCATTACAAAAATAATCATAGATGCACTGTCAGGTAGCTTGAATGTGCTGGGTAATTTAACAAATTAAAATATGATATTGATTTTGGTAACTTATTGATAAGTGTAGGTACATTACAAGACATAACATTTTATCCTGGGATCTAAAGGGGTAAGACAATAACCGACAAATTGATGTACATCCCCAATGATGATACACAAAATTACCCTTTCCCTATATTACAATAATCTAAACGTTTGGATTTTCAACTTAATGATCCTTTGGGGACTAGTGTAATAAACAGTCCAAAATACCCTTCCTCCCTGCATTTGAAGTTAAAAAATATCTTGGATCATCATTCTACGTATTCTCCTGAAAATAAAAAAAATTCAGAACATATTTAGAGAATCCTATTTATTAGAAATAATTTTTTTTCTATATTTAAAAGATTGTGGTGCTTATACATAATCTGTGCATGGGGGTATGGGAACTGCGGGATAACACTGTGTTTAATATAACCTTACCTAACCTGATCTATGGTAAAACACCAACACAAGAAAAACTACTCCCCCTTCCTATAATTTATTTTTTAAAAAATGAGGGAATGGTTTTCATTCTCGACTAGGTACTTTAAGGGGAATCGCTAAGGTTGTTTGACTTTTTAAATTATCCATTATTGTTTACGTTAGAGTAAAAGAATTTAAAATTTTCCATGTTGCAATTGTGACATTTTCAAAATTTATTTATAGAATTAAAGTTTTATGGAACACATACACAATTATCATGCTTACTGCATATTCCAAGAATTTTAAACCATAGAACTTTTAATATTGTCATGTATTTAAGAAAAAAGGCCAGTTATATAAATTTGAGATTTTGTAGAACAAAATTCAGAATAATGAGTAGTATTTTTATTGAAACAGAAAAAGTTCATTTACATTAAATGGTTTGAAAAGACATTCTTTGTCCCAGCTCATCTACTCTATAGTTCACTATTTTCGTCTGTCCATAATCCAAGATAATTGCAGGTAAAACATCTGGTTTATAATTTACTTTGTCCTTACTTCGATTCTGTTACCTATTCATATTTTTGAGATGTTTAGCGAGTTTTAGTATAATTTTAATTTGAAATACACTGCATAATAACAAACTTAAGTTTTACCATATTATATGGCTATACGTCCATGTCTATGTAGAAAAGTTTTGCCACAATATATTACGCCTATGTGGGCACAATCTAGTAATCTAGAGCCTCAATCTTGATTCTATTGCCTTAGATTAGTTTTACCTACCTAATTTTTCAAGCAAAATATTCTTATATAACCTTCTGTAAGAGTTTGGCCTGTTTGCAAAATCTTGCAGTCTTTTTAAAAGCATTTTAATGTTAAAATTGTTAATTTAAAACTTTTATTGGATATATAAAGGTCTCTTATTGATAAATCCATAATTAAAGATTTTATTGGCATTAGATTTGCGAAAATGTGCTAATTCTGAATTATCAAACCTTTGTGTGTACTAGACACTTTTGTAAAAATGTGCTGACTGTCTTTTCAAAAGATTTTCTACTGCTTCAACTTCTCAGAGAAGGTTCATGTCTTTGAGAAAAAAAAATAGAAGAGGAATTGCACGAAGCCTAAAGCGTCCTCCGAGAAGTGGGGTACAAGAGAGGGGGAGGGTTGAGTAAGGTAACTTAAGTTCAGAGGATTACAAAAGAGGATGGAGGCTGGGAGTTGTTAGGGATGGGGAGGGGGATAAAGTAAGGATACAATTTTATAAGGGGAAATGAAGTTGTGGGGAGAGGGACGGATGTAATATAAAGGTATATTATTAAGGGGATGGGAGTAAGAAAAAAGGCCCGGGTGAAGTTGTATATAAAAGTGTAGGGAATCCAAGTATTAAGGAGGGGGATGAGATAAAAAGGGTAGCACGGCCATTTCTACTACCTGGTCTTAGCTTCAGTTGGCCATTCAGCGTGATACCGGTTTGTGTGGTCAGTATATTTGTCTCCTCTGACTGTGACACTACAATACAGATACGTTGTCTGTCATCAGACAGCTGTACTACACTGTGCAATTTTAATAACAATCGCTGCATATACTTGTGCATAACTCCAGGTATGTTTTACCTGTTCTATTTAAGTATGTATTGTGTTTTTGTTTAGTTAAATTTGAGAACATTATATTGATAGTATTATATGCCTGAATTTATGTCCGTTTACAGTTTGGTTCCTCTAGTATATACAATAATAATAGTGTCTTGTATGTACATGGTATATAACTGAAGAGAATAATAGAAGAAATGATATTCTATAGGATGAAAACTAGGCATGGTTGGTGGTGAGGGTAGCGTGCCAGTTTCTAGAAAAAGTCTGATTCATAGTTTTAGAAGGAAAATTTATTTGCCTTGCACGAAATATCTTTTATTAGGCTTAAATATAAACAAAATAATCCATACTTTGTTTTTGTTTTTATTACGACATAATTTGTGAAAAATAGAATATAGAAATTTATTTTAATTTACTATATCTTCTGTTTTTTTTCCTGATTTGTTTAGGCTTCTCTATAAGTCCACCCTTCTACCTTTATGTTATATTCTTTCTTTTATTTCCCCTGGTAGTTTCAACTCTCTTCTCTTAGTTTATAAGCTTTATGCATGCATCAAATGCCTTGTTTTAGTTAAAGTGTCGCATCTGTTTTGAATTATGCATTATTTTAAGATGCTTTCTATGGAGATTATAAACTTTACTTGAAAAAACTTGAATCTTTGTATTAATTTTAATTAAGTGGCATTTACGCCTTGTCTTAATTTTGTCAACATAAATAAGTAGTTATAATGTCATTAAACTTTCAATATTTCGATATTATGTCAGCTATGACCACTATTTGTAAAAGCTATATATTTGACATAATTATTGTTAAAAAAAAATATTTCAAATTAGAGTTTTGACATTATGTTAGCCACGATCAATTTTTAATAAAGCCACATTGTCGACACAATCCCTTGAAATTGCAAGGAAAGGAATTCCTTTTAATTTTGAAAGATAAGATTTTAAACAAAAGTTCTTTTACTATTGGCTTCTTTAGTATCTAGAGAAAAGACGATTTTTATCTTAAATTGTCTAAACTATTCATAAGCAATCTTTCCCTAAAAACTCAATTTATTTATTTTAAAAACGTTTTTTTTTTATTGAAACTGAAACATTTCTACTTTAATATGATGTTAACATGGGCTTTGCATAAATATTTCTAGAAATATTACATCAAACAGAAATGTTTATCACAAATACATTTAGCCTCCTTCAAATATAAAGTTTAACTCACATATGCTCATGTAGGTATACTTGTTTTCATTTTTATATTGATATAAATTCCATATTTGAAGTTTTAAAAGTAAAACATTTTTGGTATTTATTATTTCCTTGTTATTCGTTTTCAAATTTGTTTTTAACTTTCCTTTTTATAAAATAACAAGTCTATTATTGGGGCCAATGTGTATGTGGATATAAACGTCCTTGCTTGTGCTTACTTGCAATAACAAAAGATTATTTTTTTTTGGGTGGGACAACATTATATACTTTTTTGCACAAAATTGTTATATTTGCAAGCACCTAAGGGTATAGGGGTAAGTCAATTTAAAATACATTAATGTTATTCCAATTTTTTCAGACTATTGTTCTTAGTTGAAGGAAAACATTTTTATCTTTCATTGGAATTTCCCTGTATCCCTGATACTAAGGCTTACAAGGTGACTGCATTCTTTGTTACCAACTTGAATTACCTTTTTAATGTTATACCTAAATAAAGTCTTTTTTTTTATATTGTTGAGTAATCAAAGTAATATATTTGTATATTTCTACTCTTATTTTTGCTATGGTTTTACCTTTATGTTAAAAATGTAACTTCTCAGAATTTGAAATGGACTATTGTTTATAGTTAAAATGCATTATTTAAAGAAAATATGATCATTTTGCTTCGTCCCTATCGTCTTCAAGAGGTCAGAAATAGATCTAAATCATTAAAAAAGGCATTTCTGAAAAGTAGTTCAAATTCGTCCAGCACATTCCTAGATTTTTGGCTTCAGACAAGGAACCCTTACTACTTTATATAGGACTAGCGGCTTCGCCCCCTAGCCTCGCACTAAACATTTACACAAGTAAAACATAAACAATACATATCTACTCATCTGTAATACATTTAAATATATTCTATTCAGTGTATTTACATAATTTTCAGGGGGAAAGGTATGGTTAAAACTATTTGAATGAGAGGGTTTTTGAAAGGTTTTATTCTCTTATTTCAAAAGATCGATTCAGTTATCCTTTTTAACTAACGTTTTTAAGAAAGATTCTTTGGGTCTATTATAGCTTACATTTAGAAGAAAACTCAAAATGTTAGCTCAAACTGTTTTTTACATACGTATTTTAAGAAGAAAATAGTTTTAAACGTGTGTTTAATTTAAATAAGCTAGGCTATTATACTTTTTTTTGTCCTTTTATACCACTAAAACTTTCAGGAATAGTCCCTTTCGTACATCGCCCCATAAAGGGCAATTCGTCGTATTTTTAAAATGGCTTTTTTTAGGTTATTTTAGGTTAGGTTAGGTTATATTGGGTTAGGTGATTGCCCCACA
>LS052466.1:39987-50340 GCA_900241095.1 Acartia tonsa | reverse complement strand
TATCTATAATTGACCAATTATATGATTTATAATTACTTGTTATGTATATGTATTATATGCGTCAATATCGAACTTTAGGCTCAAAGCATGCTTTTAACAGAGAAGCTACTCTATAATTAAAATTTGCCATATATCCGTCAGGGACTTCTCGGCAGCTTTAAAATAGACAACCAACTTTTGAAAAAAGATTTCCTATATTAATGAGCATCAAGTTTACAAAAAAATAGGTCTATCTATCTGTCGATAAGGCTCTTAACATTCATTTTTTAGTGCTAACCATCAATCGTTATTTCTTGTTTTTTAAATTCTTCACCTAATGTTCTTATTACCTACAGAAAAATATTTTATATTAAATTTTCTGACATTTTCTACTGTTGTTAGCATCCTTACTATATCTTTATTTTAAGATTTAAAATTTATTGTTTTCTAAAACAATCAAATTTGCGAGATAAAAAAATAACCGCATAAAAAAAAATAGTTAAAGTTGGGCCTTTATAAAAAAAATCACAAATATATGATTTTTACAACAATCTTTCTGTCTAGTAATTTATCTTTCATGCGATTCAGAGCTTTTCTGGGTGCTTTATTTCAGCCTAGGTATGATTTTCAATCGATTTCTTATCATACTTTTATAGAACAGCTCTTTTGATGATTTTAACCAAGGATCTTATAGTTAGAAATAGGAATGGCAATCCGGATCCGAATCCGGAATCCGCCCAATTTTTGGCCAATTTTGGAATCCGATATCGAATTCTTAATTGGTAGGCTAAAATTAGCGTCTTGAGTTTTTTCTTCAACTGCCTCTTTTTGAAGGCAAAGATTATCATCATTATATATAAAATCTTTTAAAATCTGGTTCGATTATCGAAAGTGAATTATAGAGAACACCAAGAACATTAATTTTTAGGACATATGTAGCACTTAATTTTTTTTATAAATCCTTTTAAAATATTGCTAGAATCCGGAATCCGCCAAAAATAAGAATCCGGAATCCGCCAAAAATAAGAATTCGGAATCCGCGGGAATCCGCAATTCTTTTTGACGGATTCTTGTAAGAATCCGAATCCGGTCCAAAAATTTGACGGATTGCCATCCCTAATATATACCTTCCCTTGACCAGAAGCTGCATTGTAAAGGAGAGCCTTATCGATTTATCGGTCAGCGAGATCTTTTAATACCGACGGACAGACACACCAATGGACATCCTATTATTTCAAGATTAGGACTATCTAGTAGAAAGTTAGTAATATAAATAAAACTACAAATCTTACCTACCTATTAACCCTTACTACAATGGAAAATTTTTGAACAAAAAAAATAAACATATGATATTATATATCTCTATTTAATATTTAATTTTCGATTTATTTTAACTGAAACTACCTTGCTGTAGGGGTCATATCTATAAGCTTGCAGGTCTGGATTGGCAATCATGGCGCTCTCCAGGTGGAAACGGCCGTCCCCGAGATAGATTAGGCAGTCACTTTTCATGGCGGGTGAGGTACACCCGAGTATTTCACCTACAAAGAAATTAAAGTAAACAAAATAAAATGAAAACAAATAATAAGGATGACAACATTCTTAAAAGCGTATCTCTAAACGAACATTAACACTTGTAGAGTGACAGAATTTAATAAGCAGAATACGAATGTATAAAGTAAAAACTAAAGGCAGAAAAGGATAACTATATCGTACAAAAACTTGTTGCCAAAATATAAGTACAAATGAATACCTAACGACTTTATCCTATCTTTATAACAGACCATCTTTTAAACATGTGACAGGTAGAGAATTTTCGCAGTAAAACCAGCCTAATTACCTGGAGATAAAGGTTTAACTTGTGGAACAAAAATTGTGTAACCGTCCTCTCTCAGTTCAGAAGCTACAGCTTGTAGAGTTGCTACGAACTGAATAGTACTCACCAAGCTTATACTACTTTCTAAATTTTTATGCTTTCATTTTATGACTTATGTTGAAATAGCAACTAAATTAAAAAGTTGGTTAGTTAAATACTATGCAAGTACTAAAGAAGTAGGTTGTGTGTGTGTTTGTTTGTCTGTACAGAATTATCTCGCTAACCGCTAAACATTGAGTAATCTTTAACATATTTGAGCAAAGCCCCCATAGGATCTAAGGCGATACAGCTATTAATAACTAATAAGACTATGGGTGCAAAGTTAGGAAATTCAAAAATAGCATAAAAGTTTAAGATACATATAACAATTTTCTTGCGTAATTCAACAATTTGTGGTATGAACTTAACTTTTTATAAAACTAAATTGTATAGGTACAACTTAGATCATTAAGTGAAAATATTCCTGGTTTAATGTGAGCCTTGATATTATTGACAAAATGCAGTGAGTCCATCTTAATATCCACAAACACATACAGCTTCTTTAAATCTGATGTTTGATCAACTGGTATTAAACAGCTGTGACCGTAGTGTACTGGGTTAAAAAAATACGTTAGTAGATATTTTCATTTGTTTCAACTGAAGATTAACAAGGATGGCAACATCCATAAAAGCGAACATTAACACTTTTAGAGCGTCAGAACTGAATAGTCAGAAAATAAATATACAAGTTTAAACAAAATTTTAAGTAAATTTGTTACAAAACTGATTAAATACAGGATACTGTTTAAGGGCATAATTGCATTTTAAGGACTTGTTTATAGAGAGGCTTTGCTTATAACATTTTACTGTGTTGTCCTTGGAATCAGTATTCCAAAGATGATTTTAATTGATGAATGGACTTTGTGGTACTGATAGTGATTATTGAGTTGCTTAAAATATATGACCCTTCACAAATATTTAAGCTTCAGAAAATCTACTAAAATATCCTTGCCTAAAAAGTCACAGCCAAGGGCTTTGGCAGAAAAATCATCTACACAACAAGCCCCATAGGTAACGTCGGACATGATTAGTGTTTCAGCCTCAGTAAATCTTTCAATGATATCACAGATTGTTGTTGCAAACATGGTTAAACCTAAAAAATAAATATCAAAATAAAATTTATAAATAGAACATTAGATAAAGGTACCTTTGGAGTTAATAAAATGTAGAGCCAAACCTTTTGAGAATGTCGTTGCAGTTCCTTGCAGTTGTACACAACTAACACATTGATTTTATAACCTTTTTCTGAAAGTTCCAACTATGCTGATAATTAAATGGATAAATAATGGATAATACCTTCTGGCATTTGAAGAGCTACACGTTTGAAACCATCTTTCCTAGGGTAAAACATGTCATCATAATCACATGTACAATTTTAAATAATATTCAGAACAATAAATCATAAATTTGATTGAAAATAGAATTGTAATTGATTTATTAATTGCATAAATATTTACCTAATTCTCCATATTGTTTTTGGTATTTCTAGGTTATAGTTATCTGGTAAAACCTTTTATCGATAAGTCTTTATATTACTTTTCATGTCAGTTAGGAAGAATATTATCTTATTCGTATTTTAAAGATAAAAATGCATTTATCTAAGTATAATTACATAATTTTTCTAGGTATTAATGTTATCATAATACAAAGACTCATTCCTTCATAGCTAATTGCAATTCTTGGTTATTCAAAATATCGTCTGGAATTTTATTAAGAACTGTCCTCCGAGCTTTAATAACTTTCTTTGGGACGGCTGAAATCACAATTGCTTGCTCATTTTCTGTCATGGCTTTGTTTGTTTTTTGACAGCAGGGGGTTGGTGTTTCATCCTGCCAATTTAAAAATTAATTAGCATAAAAAAAATGTGAAATCTGTTTAAGAGCAGCAATATTTTGACGAAAATCTCCATTCTTTAGATATCCCTACAAAACAATTTTATTAACCTCTAAATTAATACAGATCCCACTTAAGTTCATGGAGACTTCACCCATCTTTGTGAATGGTTTTAGGATATTTAATTTCTAACTGAAGTCTCTTGAGATTATAAATTCAGGGGCTATTAATTTTTACCCATCCCTATAACCCATCACTTTGATATTGGGTCTCTAATATTAGGAACGTGATATAAATAGCAAATATTTACTGAGAAAAATCCTTAATTCTTTACCTTTTGAAGGCAACATGAAGCTTCTGGTATGCCGTCTTTAGCCTGGCTTCTTTTACAACATAATTCTTCCATTTTGCATAAATCTTTGTAACATAAAACAAGAACTAATTTAAATTTTTAAAATTATTTATTATTTAGTGTTATTTTTCAGGCGAATAAAACATGAATTCTATATTACCTCGATAAAGTTTAGCTCATATCTTTTTCTTATTTTAGTGTAGGTATTGTAAATAAGAGTTCCCTCCAATAATATTATATCTGGTAATTTTACAAGGTAGGTGGAAATAATTAGTATTTTTACCTATAGAATATGTGATTTGGAAGAGAAAAAAGTTTAAGAAAAATTAATCAAAAAGCCCTAATTTGTCGTATAATATAAATAACTTATTCAAGAATAGTTAATATGACTAAGAAGGATTATATTTCATTTATAAAGAAATCATATATTTACAACAAGTTATAAAATAAACAGAAAATAAAAAAAATTGTAGTGAAAATAAATTTTTATAACAAGTTTTGTAGATTTTAAAACAAAGATTTTTAAAACGTCTTTTTTTTACAAATATGTTTGTTTAAAAAATTAAGAAATGCAAATCTACAAAACTAATCCAATTTAAATCCGCCAAATTAAGCGCAAATTTTGCTAAAATGCCGCGTTTTCTTTTGTAAATATTGGGGTGGCTTAGGTTTGTAGAATATAATCATTATTTTTATTATTTTTGATTAAGAATCTTTAGGAAACATAAATGTTTCTGAAATAAAAATTTATTGAATCATATTTAATTCGGGTGACGAATCATTAGTATTTCCTAATTAAAATTACGTTGAAAATTTTTAAATCTACACAACTGTACACCCCTAAAAGGGGGAGGGATGTATTATTGGTCCCCCCGCCCCCAATTTTTAAGCCGAAGTTTTCAAGTGCCTTTTATTACAAGAAATAGTTATTAATATTATTATTAATTTTAGACCGATTTATGTGATTATTTTGGACAATAAAGTGACTTATTCATTTGTGATGTAATATTTAAAAACTGAAGATCCTACCGAGTTCTTTTGTACCATTTGTAATAAAACACGTAATTAATTCATCATGCAATTTTGATTTTAAAACAATTTTAATATATTTCAGTATTTCATTGATGTTGTATTAGCTTCAATTTTCGTATAATGATTGAGTTCTGATTATGTGATGAATTTTTATAAAGCGCATTTTAACTATATATAGAGAACATTATATTCTTAAATGTCTTTTTATTTGAACTCTTTTGCTCTGTACAAGTACGTGTAATACATTAACTCGTTTTGTTAGTCCTAACTAATGTTTATTTCAATTTCTGCCACTACTTCACACGTTTGATAAAATAATAAATAGTAACTAGTCAATAACTTGTGGCATGTACAATGGCAAAGTTCAATAAATATTGACGTAGGTGAGATCATTTTCTTCAATCGATCAAAGACATTGATCCAAAGTTGTTAATCAATTTATCTCATTGTTCGGCTTACATACTTTGGGTACTTAAAATGAATCTTGTTTTGTTAGCTCAAATGAAGTGTCGGAAAATTTTTATAATTCTGTTTATCATCATTGTGGTATGGATTTATTTAATTTATCGTTTGTTAATAATTTGTATCTTTTAAGATACGGCCCTGCATATATATGCATATATTTTTCAGAAACCCGAAACCGTGGCTCAACACGTAGCGCACTCGCTTGTCGTCGGGGAGGTGATAGGTTCGAATCTTGGCTTAACACCGCGTTATAACTAAAGACGTTTAAAATGTTTCCCACTGCTACTATGTCAGGTGCGCGACATTAATAGTTAGAGTTGGGGGAATGCCGTGGCCCAAAACAGACGCTTCTCATTACCATGCACAAGTTAGAACTTCTCAGATAAAGGTCGTGCAATTGGTTGTCTGATAACGAATGAACGGCTTACACCGCAATCAGAAGCGGAGTTTGTTTTCAAGTTGCGTAGAGAGAGGCCTAGAACCTAAAGCGACACCAAGCCACCTAGAGTCTTAACATCTTATATATATATTTCAGATAATATGGTTTAGTTTCTAAACTATATACTTGACTAGTGTTATTAAAAGTGAAAAAAAAAACAGAAAATGGGAACCGTTGACTTCGCGGATTATTTCTGGGGAGATAAAAATGACGGTTTCCAGGTATGTAATTAGTAGAACAGGATAGATAAAGACTTGATATTATTATAAAACCGCAAATTAACTTTATGAGTATTTATAGTTCAACTATTGGATCACTGAAAACCATATCTATCATATTCAAAGATTTTCATTTTTTTGGCCTTGCGGTGGATCTAAAACAGAGGGGAGGCCTTATCCTTAGGTTTTCTAGCCTTATGGGGCACTAACCCTTTGGGACTCCTCTAACTAACCCTTACTTAATCTTAGGGATAAATGGTTTAAATTCTTCTAAAATGTTTTGTGTGAAATGGTAAAAAAATATACCTAAACTTTATATTATATACATTAATTTTAGGTTCTCATGCAAAATTTGAAGGCAAGTTTGCTCGCCTGCAAAGAATTGGGGGATTTTGTCAAAGAAACTTCCCTCATTTTTGAGCAGAACACAAAGGTACATTTTTTAATACTTATTTTTTATTTGAATTAAATATAATTTTATTTTATATAAAAATAATATGAAAACAGTCGATCCAGAATATAGCAAGTTGTTATTATTTTATTTGAATTTAGGCCTATGCTCGAATGAGTAAACAGTTAACGAGTAATCTTAATTATGGAACCTACAGCCCAATACTCACAGGAAATATACCAATTTATTCATTATCATTATCACTACTTGAATTCATATGAGAAACATGGTAGAGGCACAAGGGAAAAGAAATATTTCACTTTGAATACAGGGTCCCTAAATGCTAGGGGTGCAAACGCTGATTAGATGCTCTGCTTAATTGCTTTTTAGTTTCACTTTGTTAGGTGGTGTTGATAAGCGGAATAGTTTAAAAAGTATGAGTTTGAATTGGTAAATTTTAGCACTGAAAACCTGTTCTGAAAAACTGAGTTCTGTACACAACGCTACATTGAATAAAGTCAACGAATTACTTAAGGATTGTCGAGTTACTTTTAATCAGATTTTAAAAGTAAAGCTACTCAATAATTCGTCTGAAACACTGAGAGAAAAGGGTTTTTCTCTGTTCATATTTAAATAGACGAATGAAACTTGTTGTGGAGATTCCCTAGACAAATAAGCATGCAGTATATGATTTACTTTGTCCGTTGGTCTGTCAGTCGTGGTAGAAAAATCATTATTTAAACATGTGTAAAAAGTTTTTAATTTTTAAGTACTTAGGTAGGTACTAAATTAATTCGGTTATCAGGAAGTTTCGATCTTTTGTTTAATGCACTATTAAAATATTGCACTTTTATCTCATATTTTGTTATTTGGAAAAAAATAAAGTCTCAAAGTAACGACGCAATTTTAGGAAATTTTGAGGTACAGCGAAGACCTACATAAAAAGCATAAGCAAATAAAAGGTAGTACTTTTTATTTGGGAAAGGATGCCTTTCTATGATTTGGGTGTGTTCGTCGCAGGATATAAGATTCTGTATATCCTTTATTTATATTACTAGCGACTGTGTTCCTATTATGTAATAGGTGAGGACGCGACGTACATTTTATTATAATTAAAAATAGCCTAGACACAATAAAAGGTTCTACTTGAATCTTCCCCAAATGGAGAATTTATTCGGTTTAAAGGTTTACGAGATCTTAACAGCCAAACAAAAAATATTAGGTACTTCTTCATATATATGATTTACCATGCTCTTTTAATTTCATAAAAATTACGGTTGTTGCAAGTTCGGTCTTAGTGGATTTTGTTATCCTTGTTTACACAATTTATTTAAAATCTACCTACACTTAAATATGAACTTATATCTTTACTCTACCTCAAAACTTGTTACAATATAATATTAGAATTTTTGTTGATAGAATTTTTTTGAAAAAGGAGGGGGAGGGAATATTCAGACTTCAGAAGGAGGATTTAACACCCCCCAGGAAACGAGAAAGAGCAAAAAATTCCTTAACCAACTTTTTAAAACATTGTTACTTATCATAGTTCTGCATTTCTTTAATTATCTAATCTTTTGTAAAAAAAAACCTATTTAAAAAAAGGAAAATGTTATGTTTAGTTTTTTGAAGTGAATTAAATTGTTTTTGATAAGTGGTTTTTATAATTGACGTATTTTTTTTTTATAAAAATACCTAGGTACATTAGTTCTGATTTATAAATGATTTAAAAACATTTAAACGCAAATTAAGAGGTTGGCATTGATAATTTGATAGTTTAGAATTAAAAAGTCCTTAAATTCAAATGTTAATTTAATTAAATTGAAATGTATTTTAATTAGAGGACGGTTTCCCTCAAAGTGCTTAGATGAGCCTAAAAAACCCCACCAGCTGATTTGAAATAAATTAGAATAAGAGAAAGGGGTTGATTTTTCGTGTGTTTTTTTGGTTACTTAATGTTAGGTTAGGTTACTTTGGGTTCTGGGTGGCCACGCATGGTTAGAGCCTCCGCATGGGTTAGTCATGATAAATAAATATGTGCTTACTCGTCTTAAGAATCATCATCCTAAAATAAAATAAATAAATAGCTAGGTATATTCTAATTAAAAACCTGATTAAATAATCAACAGACTTTCAGTGATAATAGATTTGACATGTCTTTAAAAAATGTTCTAATTCTTAATTGTTAATATTTTAGATGAGGAATCGGCCACGAGTGAAGTTGTCAAAAGCCTACAGGAATTAAAAACATCAAATACTTACCTATGCAATAATCTTCATAGAATACTTATATATTTTTTTAATGCGTTGGGTATAATATAATGGGAAGAATTCAGCAAGAACCAGTCAAAAAATCCTTTTTAACGTAAATACTGGCGATTTTCCTCATATTACATTTGAATCATTTAAGAAAAGGCAGTTTTGGTTCTTATTTTAGCTTAGGCTAAGTTAAGTAATGTTGGATAAGCCCAACAAGAATGGTACACTGTAGGAAAAGGTTCCCACCGGGGCTCGAAAGTTTTTTGTTAAAAAATGTAAATGTAGGGGTTGTTCAAGAATTGGGTCTAAGTGAAAGTACCTAATTATTTGATGCGGCCCTTATGATACTATTTTCTAAAATCTAATATGTTTATTTAAGTAAGTTTTTCTATCTAACAAGTTAATACCTATCTTTGCATAGTATTAAAAAAATAAAAAGTATAAAGTGAGATAATCTTCTTGCTGGTGACCTACTGATCAACCGTTCCCAAATCCTTTATATACACACTGACACATCCGACTACTAACTAGAATTTAATTTGATGTTTTTTTTTCTTTCACAGGAAACAAATTCTTTACTTTTGAAACACAAAGAATTTTATAAATCAAAACAACTAGAATTGGAAAAAGTTAAAAGGTAAGATTATTTATCGCATCATATTATAGACAGCTTTCCCCGGATAGTAAAATAAAAAAGGATAAGATTAATTCCAGTTTTAATGGCCCTGAGGGGTTGATGTCCCGGGCCAATAAAACAGGATTGATATTGTTTTTCTTTGATTATTCATAGAAAAGTACTAATACGTAATACGTATCTACTATTGATAAACATTATTTTTTTTAAATAGTATAGGTCAGAACCAGTTCTAATTTAGCGGAAATTAACTGGATTCGAAGCCATACTGGAAAGGAATTTATTTTAAGTCTTGCTACTTCTCTTAAATTAACATTGTATTTAAACTATCGATACTCGTCAGTGACAGTTTTGATCTTAAAGTCGCCCTATTTCAACCATGTCATATTATTAAAACAAAACAAAAATAAAGGATGGCAACATCCATAAAAGCGAAGCTCAAGAAATAAACAAATGAACAATACGAAAAAATAAACGAAAAATAAAAAATAAAACAATACATCCACAATTTGATAATAGCTAAAAGTTTAAATAAACATTAAACAAACAGTAAGTTTGCTCAATCCCTTGATTTTGTAAATATTAAAATAGTTCACCTTCCAATTTTTAAAACATTGGTCCTTGGTATTTTAATGTTAAATACATTTTGCAGTAAAATAATATTATAAAAGAAACCATATAAATAAAGTATGATTTAAACTCACATTATTATTATTATTTAAAACGCAATACCTACGGATTTAAACTTTAAATTGCTATGTAGAGACCGGGGGGGGGGGGGGGGGGGGGGGGGGGGGGGGGGGGGGGGGGGGGGGGGGGGGGGGGGGGGGGGGGGGGGG
>LS052462.1:1387-15403 GCA_900241095.1 Acartia tonsa | reverse complement strand
GAAGGGGGGGACATCTCAAATTAAATGACAGACCACCGACGATGGTTTTAATATTTTGGGGGTAGGGGAAAAGGGGGGGGGATTTAGGCCCTTAACCAACATATAAACCACTTATATTCCAAAAAAAAACACTTATCCTCAAATTTTCCCATATAAATATTTTTACAACCCCAAAAAATTTAAAAAACAAAATAGATTATTTTGAAAGAATTAAAAAGCATTCATGGGAGTGTTAAAGAGAGAGAATCTTTGTGGTCAAAGGGGTCAAAAAAAGGTTACTAGTATAAAAAGTAATGAAATAACTGACATGGCTTTCCCAAGAAAATTATAAGACTCTCAAGTTGAAGAATGGGGTAAAATGAAGGGGTTAGTTTGTTGCATAGATACAGGGATAGGTAATTATAAATTAAATTTATCTTTCGCCCAATAATAACTTGCTTAAATAACTTACTATGAACTAAATCAACAATAAGAATGTTTTTATGTCTTCAATTAAGCTATTCCTGCATCCCTGTGTTTATGGCAACTGTGTTACACTTTGATTATACGCCATTTTTTGTGCAAACTTTTATTTAATTTGCATGCTAACGATTTGCATTTTATGTTTCCTCTTTTTTTATGCAAAGAAAACGTTGAAAACTTAAAAGATTTCGCATTAGATGGAACTGCAACCAAGCCTTCGCAAAGGGGTAGTTGCACGAAATGCATTTGAATATGAATTTACTGAACCACATATATTTCCTGATCAGTAGTTAAAACTACTTCAATAGAGCATATTTTGGAAAGAATTGCAATTTTCTACCACGTAGTTTTAAAAATATCAAGACTTGAAAATCGTATTTTTGTGATATATCAATTTGTATATCTGTTTTTTTTCCACAAAACAGCATTACAACTAATACAGTGGTGTCTAATTGTTTGCTATTTATTGTAATACAAAATTATACATGTTTGATGGTATATTTGTAACTTATGCTTGAAATCATTTTTCTGAAATGCACTTCATGCAACTACCCCTTTAGGCGGCTGTATATTCGGACAGATGAAATTAATCGGCTTAGCAACTAAATCTTGAATTTTATTATTAGGTCAAGAATTTACAACCGGCATACAATCAAATTTATACAATAAGTTTATTACGCCAGTTTATATACGTTTATTTTCTTTAACTGAAATTTGGTTCAAGCGCTGTTACTCTATATTTATCAATGCACTTTTGTTGGATTTCATAGCTTTGCTTATATGAATGTAATCATTCTTTTTTTTATTTCTAAATATGTCAAACTCAAATTAATCCCTAAAATTTAAAACCCTAAGTTACTTTTAATGTTGATATTTAACCCAAGGAATTTATTTTTCATACCAAAAGCTGTTTTGACGTGAAAAGAGGCTTTTATATGGCTGCCACCTGGGTGTGTATTAGGCCATCACTTTTTCTGCCTGGGAAGGAAAAGAGGGGGAGGGGAGGGGGGGTATTTCAAATACAAAAATCGAAAACCCTCAATAAGCGGTTTTTAGCAGTGCAGTTACTAAAAAACTATGGTATATCTGTAATTTTGACGATCCACAAAAGATCATTACAAAAATCAATTATAGGAGTAACCAAGCAAAAATATCATTTCCATAGATTTATTGACAACAAAAATTTTACTGCGCCGAATTAATTATATTAAATATGTTGTTTTTTTTATTACAAAGCCAATTATGAACATTAAACTTAATACATAATATATAGGTATTGAGATAAAAGTGTAATAAACAATTAAATAATATACATATATACCCATATAATGGCATTAATTATTGATTTTAATTAAAACTACTACTAACTGATATTGGAGCCTAAAATTAAGCCATATCAAAAACCTATTTGCTCATTGCATGTTATGCTATCAGATACAGAACGGAAGCAGCCGTAGCCAACATTAGACGTGTGCTGAGAAATTTCAACATTAAATATACACACACACACACACACACACATACATACACACACACGAACACCATAGCATTAAATATCAACGGTCTTTCCACCTGGAAACCAATTTTAGACATTTTGAATTAGTGTGTGTGTGTGTGTGTAGTGTAGGCAAAAAAAGGCTAACCATGTAATAGGCTAAATGACCCTTGATCATTAGTTTTGAAAAAAGAAATTGTGCGTTACGCTTTTTCATTATTTTTTGGGGGTATTTTTAATGGTTCAAGCCCGTATTAGAGCGAGCCAGTAGGATATCTAGAACAAGCCCTTAAAAACGTTATTTTTTGGGTTAATGAAAAGAAGATAACAAAATTTTCTAATTTTTTGACAAGGGTCAAGATATTTACATGGTGAAGTTTTAATTTAACAAGGACAATTAAGTTGAAGAACAGCATTTTAGATTTAAATAGAAGTAGTTAGTGTGGGTTTTGTCAGTCAATCACTAAATATGATATTCTCCCTGAAAAGCTTATTTTAATGTTTGGTATGTGAAAATCAAGTTGTAGTCTTTATCGCTATAGGACGAACGTATGTACATACAATCTCTGATTATATAGTATCAACGCCACCAAAAATGTTCCGCTTTAATTAGATTATTATGAAAATCAATTTAAGGAAATTGTTGAAATATCTGGCGACTACCAGAGCATGTCGTAACGGAAACCCTAAATAAATATGGGAAGTTGGTGATGATACACCCACTGTGGAAACCAGTGAAGCTTGACAACGGTCAAGTGCAGATGTTCGGTCATCTGTGACCGGTTTAAAGGGACTTAAAATCATGACCGACGTCATAAGATCCGCGTAAAATTAGAATTTTTTGTCATATAAGACAAACAATTTTTTCGGCATAAACGAAAAGTGGTAATTGCTGACATGATTTTATCAATATCATTTGCTTTTATTTCAGATTTTAGTCTTAAGTTGAAAGACAAGAAAGTCCCTCAAAAAAATTCTGACGTTATAAAAATAAGGATTAGGAGAGGAGGAGTGGGAAAGAAAACCCCAAAAAAGAGATGGATAATCCCTAACTTTTATGACGTCACATGCTGATTCTTCATCTTTCTTAATCTTATGTTGATATAATTACAGCACAAAATGTTAACAATGTATAATGGAAACATTCAATTTTACCCAACAAATTTTCGCCATTAGCAAATCATTAATAACATAATTAACATATACATACAAACTAACAATTATTTTCTAATCACCAAAGCAAAAAAAAGGATGACAATACCCATAAAGTGAAGCTCTGAAACTGTAGGAAAAACGAACATTAACACTTGTATAGTGTCATAATTGAATAAGAGTCAAGCAAAATTGTGAGTAAATTTGTTTTAAAAATTCTTGATACTGGTTAATGTTTATGGATTTACTTACATTTTTAGGACTTGATTATATAACATTGTACTTTGTTGTCAAAGGAATCTATATCAAAAAATCAGAATAATCGGATAATTAGTTTACATAAAAATTTGTTGTTAAAAAAGTAAAAAATCAACATGTTTAAAATGGGCCTACGGTTATTCTAGTAATGATTAAAGAGTTGCTACGCTTTCTAAATCGTACCCAACTATTACAGAAACCACCATGCAAAGTTAGAAATCGATAGGACAATTCTAAAATGCATAAATTAACGAAAAAAGCTATCCATCTCGGACGGCCGGACAGACCGACCCTAATTATAGAAAACCTTCGCTTTTAATAATGATTATAGAAAGGATATGAACATGATAATAATACCCTTATTAAAATTTTATATTTAATTTATCTAGTTGAAATAAGATATTAAAAGCGGATACCTGCTTAGTGTTATTAAATATCAAATCTATTTATAGGGCCCATGAGAAAATCTTTAAGAAAATAATGAAATACAACCCTTCTAAGATCCAACCCCCCGACCCCCTTCCCAAACTTTCTTTAAAAAAAGATCCTGAGAAAATTTAAGGTAAAAATAGCAACATATATACATCCCCCCTCCTCCAAAGTACAGTTTCCCAGTGTTTAATTTCCACCCTTGAAAAATAATCCATCAAATATAAATTCTGAATATTTCAACGTATTTGTTGAAAATTGAGCTTTACAGGCATTTTCAATTTTGATTGCCCTATTGTGTTTCAATTTTTTTTATGCATAAAAACATAATCAAGCCTTTAACCCCTTTCAAATATGCTTTGAAATTAAAGCTTTGATAAACAAACAGATTTTTACATTAGTGTGCCTATATTAATATGGAAATGTAGATATGCCTATTTTTTGTCTATTATATGAATCATTCAAAAGTGTATGACTAGACAAAAAAAGTCCGTAAAGTTTTAAAAATCTACTTTTTAATAACTTTCTAGAAGACAAAACTTCAAGAAGTAATAAAAAGGCGTTTTCACCTAATCTAGTAATTAGAAAAACCTGTTAAAAGAATAAAAAAAATTTACAGTCACTAAAACACTAAGTATCCTAAGTCACAACAATGACAATTAGATCCAAAAAAGCGCAGCAATGAAAAAAAAAAATTTATGTAAAACTTGATTAGCTAATTTTTAGCAGATACTATTAATTATCAGACGGTCGGAAATACAAACATATTTTGGTTGTAGAGAAGCTTTGCTCCAAAATAAATCTATGGTGACAGAAATTCCGTTGAAAGATTTTTTGTTGAACCAACTAACCTGTTGCTTGATCTGCGATAAAAGTCAGTATGGAGCCGACTACAAAAATAGCGTCGATAATCCGAAACTTTTGATAATTCTCCATTTTTATAATGTATTTTTCACCATAGTTATATTAAATATCCACTTTTTTACGTTTCACCATGGTGCATGCACTGTAAGATATATAAATTTAAATCTAGCGGGCTTCAGAACTCTCACTATTTTAAAGAGAGGTGGGGAGGGGGAAATTGTAAAGTTCACTCTCTCTCTACCTCTGCATACCTCTTGCCTGCCCTGTTGTCTATGTTTAACTGAAGAAGAGAGTAAAATCTCAAAAAGGGGGAGGAGAAACTCAAGATTAAGGGGGGAGAAAATAGGTGGGCTAGATTAGGTGTGCAACTATGAAGAGAGTGGGGGGGGGGTAGAGAGGGGATGGTTTGAGTAGGTTTTAAAAGTTTTGAGTTATGGAGGTGGTTGTGTGTGTGCCCATGGTTTCAGATTCCACGGATGAACATGGTACAATCTATAACGATGTCTTTCTGTTTGTTAGTACCGAAGGATCTCGCTGACCGCTGAACTGATCGGGTTCTTCTTAACAGGGTAGCTTCTCATAGGTCCCGAGAATGTTTATACCTATTTTAGAGGAAGTTACCACCAACATCCAAGAGAAATCGCCTCTAGAAAAAAAAATCCCCCTCCCGCAAAAAAAAAGGGTTTTGTGATTCAATTCCCCCCTCAAGTGTCACTAGAGGCCTCTAGGGGCGAAGTAGCTAGTTATTTCAAAAAGGTAATCTCCTAAAATTATCTATTTAGAAATACAATAAAAGTATAGAATTCAAATTAACATCTTTGTAGTAGTTTGGCCATGCAATATAGTTTTCATAAACATAAAAAATATGTAGATAATCAAAAATTATCAATTTTCATAACCATAATAACCAACATTAAATAAGATAAGATAAATTTTATTTTCAACACGGTTTAGTTATGGTAAAAATATAACATAGCAAGTAAAGATAATATAAAACACATTATTAACATCTACGATTATGAGGCATTCTTTAAACCAGAACCAAAAATTTGCTACATAATAAAATCAAGTTTTTAAAACAAACCACGGCTTTTTACTTAGGGCTATAGATTTTAGATTTTAACACACTTAATTATTAGACTTTGAATTTTTCTTACAAATGACTTTTAATATTAGAATAAAACACTAGAGGGAGAAATAGTTAGGTAACAGTATCTCCACATCGCAACCACCTTGTGCAACCTTTCTATTAGGTCATTGAAAATCAACCAATGGTTTCGCTTATATTAACACAACCGAGTAGCAGAAAATAATTTAAAAGCAGATGAAAGAGGTCTTTGAAAAAGGAAGGGAGGTAGTTGTCTGTATATACATCTATAGATCTGTTCTTTTAATGAGCAATAATCTAACAACAAAAAATACACATAATGCCACCCACCTATCCCTGGACACCTCTCAAAAAACCATTCTCCCCTCTCTTACCTACCCATAACTAATACCCACCCACCTACCCTTCCATCGTACCGGCGAATCTACCTATGAAATATATGTGTAGAGTGGGCGGGTTTTGTATTCCATTTCTTGATCAAGTCACAACAAATGTTAAAGCAAGCTTGGGCTTGAATTCATTGTTTTACTATGGTGTCAAGATACTCTACAACTCACCATATATATATTTAGTCAGCTGAGAGATATACAAGTCCTAAACTCAAATCTATTCCCGCGAAAATACCATAAACTTTTTTTACAACATTTGAGAAACCATATAATAACATAATGTCATGCCTTGATATATAACTTTAAAGCAAAAAAGTCATATGGCTTCAATATAGGCCCTATAAATTTATATTTAAAAGCAAATTTGTGCTTAAATTTAAAAGTATGAGAATGTTAAGTCTGCTTGTTGCCCCGAAGGTATGTGGAAGTCGTTAAGATTTCCACTTTTCTAATCATACACTTTTTTGATAAAGCGTCCGATATGCATTCAATCAATTTATATAAACCATTAAGACCTTTATATATACACTAGCTGCTGCGCCCCTATCATCTAGGGGCTCTGTATTCGAAAACATATGGAAGGGCAGATAAATAGCCTAAAACCATATCCTAAGTCTTATTCATAAAAACAAAATAGCCTAAAACCATCTCAGGACCTATAAGAGGCGTCACTGTAAAGGAGAACCATATTGGTTCAGCCGTTAGCGAGATCCTTCGTTACAGACAAACAGCCAGACAGACTAACAGAGAGACATCATGTTACTTTATTATAAGGATATATACAATCCTAAAAGTACAATTTTTTTGAAATGCTTAATATTTTTAGGGAATAAAGCAAAAACATTTAAATGTATTATTTATATAATATCCTAATCTAATATTGACAGGCGTGTAACATTTAAATAAAACCTTTGCAACGGCGTTTTTTGTTTAAGTTTTTAAACTTGAATAAAAAAACCTTATGTTTCATAGAAGTTTTGTAATACCATAAGGTTGTTTTTCTTGATTTGTGACTTATTTTTTTTTGATTATCTTTTCAAATGTTATCAATTTTTACAGGTCATTGGTTCGCGTCGGCATTTCATCATCAAAGAAAAGAAAAAAAACATACAATTTGAAATAAAGCTCTCAATCAAAAGAAACAAAACTCCAAAGAAGCCTCCAAGTAATTGAAAGCTATCAAATAATCAAAATTTGAAGACATTATTTGTCAATCGAAGCTGTGGCGGTGGTAAGCAGAAACTTTTTTTCTCGTATTCATTCGAAACCGATTAAAATCCGGTGGATTAGAACCGGATCTCATCCAAACGAAAAAACTATGTCTAGCATCTTATTATATCCAGTTTTCTGCGAATATAAAAATGTACAATCATAAGATTAAAACCAGTTTTTTTAGCCCGTGCTTTTGGTATCTCAATGCTAAAATAACTGGTTTTGACCTTCTAATTGTACATTTTATATCCGCGGAAAGCTGTTTATGATACGATGCGAGAAATAGCAATTCTGGGTTTGGGGATATTTTCACTACGGCCATAAGGCGATAAAATTATTTTTTTTTAAATAATGATACTAATAAAAAAAATTCAACATGACGTAATAATGTTTTCGAGTAAAGCAAAATAACGTTTAAATTCGGTTTTCTATTCGGGAGGCTTTAAATACGCTTGGCTATGGTTTTAGGCCACTTTACATAATGGAAAAGGAAACACTAAGAGCGTTATTTATATGGTTAATTAAAAGCCATAAATGAATAATGATAAGTTTTTGTCTCACTTTTTAAATTTTATTGAATTTATTTATATTATTTTTTTAATCGTCGCCTTTTTTTGTCCGCTAAAAATCAAAGTGACGAGACAGGAAATTTGAACGCCTTTAGAAAATAAAATGTGTTGCTTTGCTTGCTAGGATTTCCGTTAGACCATCTTGTCTTGACATTTCACAAGGTGTATTGTTAGCCAGAATCATAGAATAATATCTAGAGTATTAGAGAGGTAGTTAAACCATCTTGTCTTGACATTACACAAGATGTATTGTTAGCCGGAATCATAGAATAATATATAGAGTATTAGAATGGTAGATTGAATTTCTTGTCTAAATACTCTATATGATACTTTATGATAATATAATACATGATACTAGCGGCTAGGCCCCTAGAGGCCTCTAGTGGCACTTTATATGTTTTTGTTTGTTAAAGTCTCTATGATAATTCTTTATGTATGATACCTATTTATTTTACATTGAAGTCTCCTGTATTTAAAAAATTGGTACCCTCCCCCAAAAAGTTATAAAACTTCCCGGGAACCATGAGCATCTACCCTGTTAAGGAGAACCCGATCGGTTCAGCGGTTAGCGAGATCCTTTGGTACAGACAAACAGACACACAAACAAACATCCTGTTACTTTAGTATAAGGATAAGCATTTATACCAGAGGCGTGCAAAAGGGGGTAAAGCAAACCCCTGGCAAAATCAAAAGGACAAGATATACCCCCTAGTTGTCTACACCTACCCCCTCTACAACCACCTTGACAATGACAGCAAAGGGGAGTGTATAATTAATTAAAACAAGTCCCATAAAGCCATTAGTAAAGTATATAACTTCGACTTTGTTCTTTATTAGGAATTTTAAGTTAGTATAGAACTTTAACTATTTTCTTTGTTTAGTATTCTAAGCTTTTAGTAAAGTATAGAATTTTCGACTATGTTCTATGCTTAATATTCTAAGCTATTATTAAAGTATATTACTTAAACTATGTTCTATGTTTATTATTCTAAGCTAATAGTAAAGTATAGAACTTACACTATGTTCTATGTTTAGTATTCTTAGCTATTAGTAAAGAATATAACTATATTCTAGGGTTAGTATAGAACCTACACTATGATCTATGTTTAGTATTCTAAGCTATTTGTAAAGTGTAGAATTTTGACTATATAATATGTTTATTGTTTTAAGTTATTAGTAAACAATAGAATTTCGACTTTGTTCTATATTTAGTATTCTAAGCTAATAATAAAGAATAGAACTTCGACTATGTTCTATGTTTAGTATTCATAGCTTTTAGTAAAGAATAGAACTGGATACAGATTCAAACTTAAGTTAAAGATGAAATGGTTATTCTGAGGCTACTTTCTTGACAACGTAATCTTTTGGTGTCAAAAATAATTTTAAAATCTTATGTTTGAAATGGGCACAATTCAGATTAAGGTAAGTTAAGAATATTTGGAATTATATTTAAAAGGAAGTGATTTAAGATACTATTAGATTATTCCTCTTTTTAAAACCATTTTTCAATTTCCTTCTCTAATATGTGTTTTTTAGCAGTCTATATTTTGACTTTTTAAAAATTAAATAGCATTTGGTTTTTAAGGTGAAAAACCCTTACTTCTAAAAGACATAAATATCTATTAAATAAATTTCTTTAAAATATCTTATCAAAGAAAGTAGCCTCAGTTTTCTCGACATAGGGCAATAGAAAGGAAGATTTTAGACCTCTGTTACATAGTCCATCACTCTACTTGAGACCAAAGGCGTGCTGAAGGGGTGTGTAGGGGTGTGGAAACACCCCCCTTGGCGTACAACCTCTACTCTTATCTACACCTTCCTTGCAAGTGTCTGCACAAATAGGATACACCTTCCTAAAACATCCGAGAGGGTGTCAAGTTAAAAAAAAAGACACACCCCCGTGCGTCAATTCCCCAGTTGAAGGACGTTCTTTAGACCTATATAGTTGTTAATTATGTAAGAGGCGGACTTACACCTAGTGGGCTATATCCACCCTCGTTACACTCCATTTGATGTCTGTATTACAACACCCTCCTAGATTTTTTAAAGTGTGTGTGTCTTCGCCCTCAACCCTCCCCCCTCCGACAAAACTCTGTGCGCGGCACTGCTTGAGACCATTGAAAAAAGGAAAATATATTGTTCAGGACCAATTTTCTCTTACTTACTACTATGTAAGTTTGTAATAATAGGGCGCGCTCACAATTCAGGGACAAAAGCAATTCGAGAAAATATATCTGATCTTAACCTGAGGTGGATTCTTTAAAAAATTAGGGTCGCTGCATCGCCGGTGAGGCAAAATTGTTTGACGAAGACCAAAATACATGACTTTTGTGTCAATTTTGATTCCTGTGACGTCATACAATGAGGAAGATGAGAGGAGAAGTGGGAAATAAAATCCTAAAAAAAGAGATGGAGAATATGACGTCAAAAGTGGTGCAAAAGTTATGTATTTTGGTCTTCGTCAATTGTTTTTGTGAAAAATTCTCCAAAATCACATAAAATACTACAAAAATAAATAAATAAAGTCTTATGTTAATAATCCTTCTATGATTCTATTTCATTTTTGTAGATTTTTTATTTGATTTTGGAGGATTTTTCACAAAAACATTTTTTTTCTCGCCAGCTTAAAAAAGAATCCACCTCTGTAATGTTTTATATAAACTTGCAATTTCGACTTTGTATCATCTAAAATTGCTGGTAATTTAACGATGTTTGTCAATAAGATTCGTCATTGAACAATTATAACTGATAGAAAAGTTGAAGACAAAAAAGTTTTTTTTCAAGTTCTATATCCTTTTCTCCCTGTCTACAATTATCTTTTGTCTTGGTTAATGTAAAGATGCACCAAATCAAAGGAAAATATAATTGTTATACAGTAATTGCTTTTATTATTTTGAAGCAAAGTTTTTCTTCTGATACGTGTGTGTATTCGTAAAGTTATGCATATTAGAATGATAACTCCTGTGACGATTAGCGCAGGAACTAAATAATCCATTACCAGAAAAATTATTTATATTTATTATTATTCGTTTACTGGGTTATAAATGATGATTCTCGGGACAATAAAGCGCAATCACATAAAAACAGCCTGTCTTAAAAGCACGAATATAATATGTTAAGGGTCGTTTTGTTTATCTTGCTTGGTGAGCTTTGCCATTGTGGATGTTATCATCCTTGTTTCAAAAGAAATTCATGTTCAAAGAAGAATAGCTTTCATGTATTGTATTTTCTAAAGCTTTTCCCCCAGATGTTTTCATACAAATTTGAATGGTACACAAATAATTAGGATATCTTAAAAGTATAATAGCATAAACAAATTTGAATGGAAAAACTTAAGAATGGATATCTGGAAATTTACCCTCAAACGAAAGTGTAACACAATACACTATACTGGCGGATAGGCCCCTAGTTGCCTCTAAGGGGCACTTAAGGTGAGGGGGGAGGCAGACCCGCCCCAAAATAGTTATAAACCTTCCCTGGACCTATAAGAATCTTCACTTTAAAAGAGAACCATATATGTTCAGCGGTTAGCGAGATTCTTTGCTACAAACAATAAAGCTTAATACATGTAATAATAGGATAGCAATTTTTTAACATCTCGCATAAAAAGAACATTCTGTCTAAATAACGATCATTTGATATTCGGAAAGCGCAAATCTCTACTCATTTATAATTTAAGATTAATTAGCCTACAAAAAAAGACGTTATTTAGTTTGGTATTAAGTTACTAATTCTAGTATAAAGATATTCCGGGCCCCAGTAATCTAGTACACAAACTCAAAACAAGGATGAAAATATCCACAATCGTCCAAAGGAGACGAAGCTGAACAAATCTGAAATTAAGCCCGAAAAGTAGACACTCCTAGTTGTAATTATAAAGCTTATTTCAAGCTAATTAAATATAAATATAAAAAATCATTATTAATCAAAGAGTTGGGTCATTTCTTAGATTTTACCATATTAGTTTAGGAATCTTATGTACTATGTTTGAAATCAATAGGACGATTCTTAACGACTAAATTTGTTATAAAAATCATTTGGTATGATAGACGAACGTTCAGACCTACGAATCAAAAGAGCTGCGCTTATAAATATGGTCTAATCCAAACAGTTTTTAATCGCCTAAGGAATCTCTTTATTTGTCAAATTCCTCAAAAATAAAGGGTCCAGATTGTTACTAATAATATGAATTATAACTTTGTTCCATTAGGCGCTAAAGACAATTTAGAATATTTCTTTGCAAATATTAGATTTATAGTTATCATTCGCATCGTTTTATAAATAACTTTCCGCGGATATTAAAAAGAAAAATTTTAAGATTAGATTTTAAGATTTTATTTTAATATTTGTGGAAAATTGTCAATAATACGATGCTATAAATCATTTTTCATTATGACTAAGAACCGGTTTTAATCTAGTTGATATTAATCGGTCTCAAAGTCATACTGAAAAGTCTATTACATACTTGTTAATGGAAAATATTTTTTTAGAATTTTAGTAAAATTGTTACCAATGAACCAACCCATTATCTTCCTTAGCAGGATGTTGGGGGGGTTATACACAGCTCCACTGTCTAAAGATATCTCTCATACTGTGCTCTAGGGGTTCCACGGAGTTTACCAGGGTAAAGTATAGAAACCAGGCAGCTTATTTTCTTGTAATTAAGAAACGAGAGTTTACAAAAATGAAGTATTTTTACTTACAGAACTAAAAATGAGAGAAAGATATTTTACACTTGTGGAGCTTTTTTAAACTTACCTATCAACAGTAATTTTTTCTAATAAAAAAATCTTATAAAAATTGTCTTTTTATTTAATAACAAAAATTATTCCGTTTTGATGCCAGAAGTTTACTCTAAAATCAATCATTTATTGAAACTATACTATTAATACCCACTGTTTATATAGATTCATTTAATATGGTATGGTTTCTATACTCCAACATATTTAAACTCTGTGGATCCCCCTACTGTGCACATTCAAAATCTATTTAGTATTTATCAACGGTTTCTTTTACCATCTTTAAATTTTCAATATGGAAGATATTTTTAGCAATAAATATTTAAATTTTATTCAAAAAGAACAGCGAAATAGTATACAGTAAAATTATAAAGGAAATGTTTATATAGTTTACTTTAAGACAACAAGTTGAAAATGTATAGTTATGAAATCATTTAATATCACTTTTAATTTTTAAAATCTGTCAAAAATTTAATAAAAAACAGCTGCAAATAAAATGTATAAAACAATGTTGATATTAAAATGAAAATAATAACATGAGGCGTCCCACAGGGTTGATAATGAACTTTGATTAGATTCCATTGAATCCTATGCCGTGATACAATTTAGTTTAATGCATGAATTTAGCTTATCTAAATCTGCTATGGATAGGGGTACAGGGAGCGTAGCTCTTATTCACTTTGAACGTGTAAGTTCGTTGTTGATGTAAAACAAAGCACGGTAATATTGTCTTGTAGTTTCAATTCTTTAATTATGCAATTATAACAAAAATAAATAATCTAGGTCCATTTCGTATTTCAGTGGTAAAAGAATCATCTTTAAATCTAACATGATGTTTTAGACGTAACATATTGTCTAGCTTCAGAACTTTATACATTTTTCGAGACTTTATGAGCAATTGATTTTTTATAATTATTTCTTCATATAAAGTCGGTCACAATATTTCAAGTTATATCAATAGTTATTTGCTTTATTAAATTTAGAGCTTCGCTATTTTAGATGAATGTTATCCTTGTTCTTTTTATGATTATTTTTAACGACTTTAAGCATAGTTTTTCAACTGGTTGCTTTCACACCTGCGCTGCTTTTTTAGGCTTACTAAAACAAGATTTTTATTTGGTAATTGCTTTTAGGGGCTTTTCTTTTTGCAAATACAAAACATGACTAATATAACGCTTATCATTGATTTTATGGGGATGAAAAACTTTCCTATCCTTATAATAAAGTAACAGGATGTGTGTTCGTCTATTTGTTTGTACTGAAGGATCTCGCTAACCGCTGAACCGATCGGGTTCTCCTAAACAGGGTAGCTTCTCATAGGTCCCGGGAAGGTTTATAA
>LS052460.1:0-13027 GCA_900241095.1 Acartia tonsa | reverse complement strand
TAGTTTTACTTGAATCTTACATAAGTTTTTCACGTTCTCTAAGAAAGTTAAACACGCAGCGGGCTAAAATAATGATTCCCCCCTTCCATTCTATCTACCACATCCCCTTCCCTCCTACTTAATGAAAGTATTGATAATTAAATGACAAGGGAAAATGCAACCTAATTTGACAACAATTTTCCCCCTGTCATAATTTCCCTGCCTTTTAAAGAATCTGCGTCAAATATCATGTTGTATTGTATGTTAGAAATGGGTATGTTTTGAACTATCTGATGCTCCAATAAATTCTATACCCTACAATCCGCGGTCCTGCTATGATAATTAATTTTTATTGATTCCCTTTTTTACCATATAACAAAAGAATCATGGAAAGAAAACGAAGTAGAGGGTTCCGTCATATTATCACAGTAGCTTTTGATATGTCATTTTAGGATAGGTTAACCTGTTAGGTAAAAGTTAATGATTGCCCTGCAGAGTTAGAGCACTCCGCAGCTAAAAATAGGAGAAAAGCTACTGTGAAAATACGACGAAACTCGTTACTTCGTTTTCTTTTCATGATCCAAACTAAATATTCGGATAGATTCCATGAGTGCACAGGATTTTACCAGGGGGTGTATTTCTCAAGTAAAGTAAAGTAAGGCTTCACAATTTTATCTTAAAGAGGGTTTTGACCCTTCCCCCTCCCACCCCATCCGCAGACTTAAGTATAGAATACACCTGTTGTTCTCTTAAAAAGCTATCAATCTCTTGGTTAACCCTCTCCTCCTGTTGAATCTCAACCTAAATAATAAACGAATTAGCTTATAGGTTTCGTGATTTTTTTATTTGATTTTGCTGTTGGTTTAAGCATCATATTTGATATTTCTGTAGTATTCCAATGTTTCTAGCTATTACTAACTTTAGGTATGAAAAAGCATATCTTAGTGCCTAATAAATATTTGTAATTTGACGTAATTTTTATTAGGCACTATAAGCTGCTTTAGGATGAATAATTGACAACATCAACCTTAATAAAAAAGACTAGAACCTGTACCTCAATATTTCTGACTTGCCTTCCCAATTCTTCTTCATCTGTTATTAGTTTACATCTAGCAGATTCTTCTCTTACACATTCTTGCCTAAATACATCTGTTATTAGTTTACATCTAGCAGATTCTTCTCTTACACACTCTTGCCTAGAAATAGCAAATATGGGCAAAGAGAGAAGGGACAATGGGCTGATGGTTTAAACGATTCATCCACTACAGAATTTAATATATCATTATTAGAGATGACCATCAATTTATCGGCCATTATCTTGATCTTTTAGTTCATTTTTAGCATATTAGTTTTCTTCTAACAAATCATAGGGTTAAGGAATTTAACCAATCCAAATTAAATTCCAACCCCCTCCAAAAAGAAAATGCTTAGGCGTCCTTTGTGATTCCTACAATGAATCAGTTTTAAAATTACCCATATGTAAGCAATCGATAAAATCTAGAATGATTAGCAATTTGAGTTCACACTCTAAAGAATTTATCATTTTCATTTTTGTCAATTTTATTTTTTATGGTTTTAATCAACCTTGCTCAGTCAAATAGAGAAGTGTATACCTCGTAACAAAAATATTCTCACTGCCAATCCTTCTTCTAGTATCAAGCAGACTGTCCTTGAGTTCAGCAATTTTCTTCAGTTCGGTTCTCTTTAGATCAGCCTCACTCTCTCTCAAATCATTGAGTTCTGCTCGCATATCCTAAAAGGAGAATTTTTATGATTATTTTCTTTTATTTTTATAATTCCAAATGGCAAAAAAGACTTTTTTATGAGAACTCAGGTTTACCATATTGGTTTAAAAAACAAACAAAATTTAATTATTATTTATCCCATCCTATTATATACAGCTTTCCGCAGATATTAAAATGAAAATTATAAGATTAAAACCAGCTTTGTTAGTCACAAGGTATCGAAGGCCTGCACTAACTGGCTATAATTTTATGGTTTTATTTTAATATTCGTGGAATTAAAATCACTTAATATTTTTTTATTAAT
This sequence comes from Acartia tonsa, assembly GCA_900241095.1. Taxonomy (NCBI): domain Eukaryota; kingdom Metazoa; phylum Arthropoda; class Copepoda; order Calanoida; family Acartiidae; genus Acartia; species Acartia tonsa. Next base: position 10,999 of record LS052460.1, on the reverse strand, counting down.
TTGATACAGATGTTGCCAGAGTGTTAACTTTAAATTCTTTACCTTGATTTGTTCCTGTATATTTTCATCATTGGCAAGAATTTCTTCTTTCTCAGCATTCCTTGATCTGTACATCTGAATACTTTTCTCTATCCGCGTGTACAGTCCTTCCTTTCTCAACTCACCTATTTGTTTTCATTGTTATGAATAATCTAATCCTTATAATAAAGTAACAGGATGTCTGTTTGTCTGTCCGTATCGAAAGATCTCGCTATCTGATGAACTGATCGGGTTCTCCTTTACAGGGTAGCTTCTCATAGGTCCCGGAAAGGCTTATAGCTATTTTGAGGGAGGGTACCTCCATCCTCCCAAGAAAAATCGCCAAAAATAAAAGAAAACATCACCCTGAGGAGGATACTTAGCTGATTTTAACATACATTGAAAAGAAACAATTTTATGTGTCCCTTAGGTCTCTAGAAGCATAGCCGCTAGTTTTATAATAAACAAGTACAATGATGTTATTTAAAAATCTTGTGGTAGAAAATACAGTCTTGATTTTTTATATATACATAAAGCAAAAAAAATTGAACCCGTAGAAAAATGAAGTGAATCAATGTATAGGACGATTAGAAATTTGATTTGAAAAAAAAATTGTTAGAAAAAGGGGAAAAATTTATGATTTAGGTTAAAACTTTCAAAATTTCATATATTCTATGTCAGTGGCTAATTATCCAATTACTGCCTAGAACAACTGGAAACACATAGACAGAATTTTCAGAGACTAATGTTATAAAGGTCCCTAGAATTACTAAAAGACACAAAATTATTTTCAAAACTAATCTCCCTTTCTTATTATTTCTTTCAATTTGTGTCTAAACAAAATTATGACATACCCACAGTATCTTCCAGAACTTGTTGAATATATTCTGTCTCTGTGTGGAGTTGTTTTATATCTGTTATCTCTATCTTTTCTTTGGCCTCCTACAAATACATTTTTAATAAATTGATTAAAAGGTTTTTGGACACATACATGTTGCACAAGTTTTAAATTATATGATTAAAATTCATAATCATTTCTTAAATAAATTAGGGATTATTTTTAAAGATTATAGTTGATGTCCTTTTGTTAAACTAACAAGGATAACAACATCCAAGTAGAAAATCTTAAAATTACGGATTGACATCCGGAAAAAAATGATCTATAGAACAATGTCATAAAAGATAAACATAAACTTTGATAAAATATATCACGAAACCTTTTAAAGATTTATGATAAATGTTAAAATCTTGGATCTGATCTAGCAATAAGCAAATCCTAATTAAACTTGGTGGACATATTTAAAATGTAAACTTATTCCATCCCCAAAAAATTCTGCCATTTATCTTGAACAGGAGACGAGAAAATAATGTTTCCCCAAAAACGACGAAGGGCATATGGATTGACAGACATTGCAAATTATAGAGTAGCTTCGCTACTAAAATTATTGTTTTGCAAATGTTTCACATCATACTTCGACTTCCTGATATTTATACCTGATCTGCTTGAAGGACTTCAATTAGACTTCTGTTCTTGGTATTCATGTGAGGTTCTGCTTGCTTACCCAGTGTGGCTGATACTATAGCTAGCTGGTCAACTAGGATATAATTAGTTCTTGGTATTCATGTGAGGTTCTGCTTGCTTACCCAGTGTAGCTGATACTATAGCTAGCTGGTCAACTAGGGCAGAATCAAGTTCAAAATAATTATATCTAATCAATTTTAATCATATATTCAATGCTAAACACTGAGTCATACAAGAGAGTGAGGGTACATTAGGCTGTTTATTACAATAGTTCCCAGAGTCTTATGATAACGTTTTCTTATTCGTTGACTTAACGACCTTGTGGACTTTTATTGAACTTTGATTGGGTGGTTCATCAACCACTAATTCTAATCTACAAAAGGGGTGATTTTGAGTATCATCATTGGAGATTTACTTCAATTTTTTGGCTATTGCCTTGTCTCTTCAGATTTCAAAGTAGCGAAGCTCAAAAACTCTAGATGAACTTCCAGAAATATCAAACGAAAATGAATCATGAAACCCTTTAAATTTTATATGGTGAAAATCTTGGAATTGATCTAGCACCCGGCCCCAACCAATAAGCAATTCTTAATGAAATTTTGTGGGAATATGTAAAATGTAAACTTATTCAAATCCTGAAGAATTCAGCCATCAGTCTTTGAATAGGAGTTGAGAAAATCATTGGAAACATAAAAATCTAGGAATCGAACCATCACCCCAACCAATAAGCAAATCTCGATAAAAATTGTTAGAAGTATGCAAAATTTGAATATATTTAATCCCTGTTAATATCAGCCATCTATCTTGAATAGGAGTTGAGAAAATCATGTAAACATAAAAATCTAGAAATCGATCTAGCACTCCAATTAATTGTCGAATCATTATGAAACTTGGTGGAAATATGAAGAATATAAACTTATTTAATTCCTGAAAATTTCAGCGTCTGTCTTGAAAAGGAGCCAAAAAAATCACATCACGTTTACCCCTAAACGTTTCAGACAAACGGACAAACGGACATTATAAATTATACTAACTATACTAAGTAACCAATATTTTGTTTGTAATACCTGCATCTTCAATAAGAGCACAGACCATCAATCTATGAATCTTCTCAATCCTGGCAGTAGCAGCTTCTACTTGATCAGCTCTGCAAAAATTTTGTTTAGTTAACCAATTACGCTTAAATATAGGGAAGTCTCAAATCTTGTAAAATATCTTCAATTATACCAATACACATTTTATTTTGTTGACTTTGACAAACCTTGTATTAGCCTTTAGGAAGGCTGCAGGACTTTCAGGTAGAGTTAGTCGTCTGCCACCACCAGAAGATGCACAACTGGATCTTACCATTGCTGCGGATCTTTCTGTATTCTCTGCAAATGAAGGAAAAATGACAAAGTTGCATCGGTTTTAAGATTATTACGCCAGATTAATACCACAAGGAATTCTTTAATATTTAATATTTATAATAGTCATAATTAAAATTGTAATACCTTACCCGATAATGATCCTTTTAGAACTTCAAGAAAAAATGAAATGCAATCAAAGAGTTGTTTGTCTGGTTCGTAAGGTTAGTCAGGTAATAGAGCAATCTATTCTATTTAAATTTGATGATGTCTTACAATCCTTGGACAAACATCTGAGATTTTATAGGATCTCGTTTCCACTTGTTAAGTATAAGTTATTTATCGCATCATATTATAGTCAGCTCTCCGCGGATATTAAAGTAAAAATAAAGAGATTAAAATTAATTTACGGTTTTTATTAAAATATTTGTAGAAAATTGTCTGTAATACAAAGTTATATGTGATTTTTAATTATGGCTAAGAACTGGTTCTAATTCATCATTTTCAAAGCCATTCAGGATAAATATTATAATAGATTGAAATAAGTATTTTACCCAAAAGAGTAGATTCATCATCAAGAATCTCAGTTGATTGATCTAGCACAAGATCTGTAGAATCATTAGTATCATCTCCAACTATCATAACACCGTCAACACTCTCACTAGCAGGCTCCTCGGTAGGATCATCAATATAATTATTCCGCATCTTTAGGTCTTAAAGTTTATTAGTTTATAGACAGTTCATTATCCTTTTCAGTTATGTATTATTCGATAGTGCTTAGGATAAGGGAAGGGGGCCATAAAAATTTAGTTATGTATGAAGCTCTTTATAGTGCCTATAAAAATGACGTCATACAATACAAATGACCAATGATAAGCCAACACACGTACTAAATTACCAATGTCAGGTCAGTATAGATTTTAATTGACCAATGGTAGGCTAGTAAGACGTAATTTTATAAAGACATTATTAAAAGCTTCTTTGGTGTATGGGGGTTTTAATAACTTTATACTTTTTTGGAGGAAAAAAATAATATAAAATTGTTTTTGGTTAAATGTATACAAATACGGTTTTACTAGTGGTGTTTGTCCCATTCTTGGAAGCACTAAATTGTTGTGTGTGTGTTTTCCAAAAGATTTCATAGTCGGTTGAACAAATATATCCACAAATTTATGGAATATTTCTTTATCGCGTCGTATTATAAACAGTTTTCCGCGGACATTAAAATGAAAAAAAGATTGAGATCAAAACTAGTTTTGTTAGCCCCGAGAGTCAGAAGCCGTTAAAAATACTAAATCACTGAAACTTTCCCCTTTGCAATACGAGAGCACACTACTAATAACAAACTATATCATCGTATTTTACTTCCCTCAGCTACGGTAACAATGTTTGATCAATAATATGATATGAAAAGGAATAATACATTTATTTCCAAAGCTTACATTATATATTGGGATAAATGTATTTCTACTTGGTAACTACATAAGTTTAAAAACAAAAAAATTAGATTTTCTAAAGAAATCAAATGGAAGGTGTCTTAAGTTTGTTTAGGTCAGGTTAGGTTAGGTCAGGTAGTTGAGTACTGGGTAGTCCCGTAGGGGTAAGGCATAAGTAAAACTACTCCACCCCCCTTATTTCAGTTTTTTTCAAGTGGGGTTGGGGGCAGGGTTCAGTGCTCTATAGAAATTTATTGAGAAAAACCAAAATAAATCTTTATTTAAATACATATTTTAAAGGAATCGTATGTTTATTATAATTTTCACATATATACAAGTAATTATTAAACACTAAAAAAGTAAATCATTAAAATATAATAAGAAAATACTTGTTTTATTTAAATGTTAAAAAATCATTGAACATCAGGGTAAATAATTTTCTAAGGCATTTTGAAAGTTAAAGATAGAAACAGGACAGGCTTGTTTATACTTTTTACAACTCTTGCCATATCTTCCAGCAATCTGAGCGTTCTTGTATTCTAGGGAGGAACTTTCTATATCACCCCTGAAAAATAAGAAGCATTATCCTTATATGAAAGTAAGAGGATGTTTGTCTGTAGCCTAGGATCTAGATAACCTTATTTCCCTCAATAAAGTTATTTATAGGTTTTGGGAAGTTTTATAACTTTATAGAGGGGAGGATACCTCCAACTCCATCCTCCTAAGAAAAATCGCCCAACCAATCTTACTCTTACATGGGGACCCGTAATTTGTCAGCTGATAACACAAGAATAAGGGTGACATAAAAACGAAGCTCTAAAATCAAATGGTAAAGCAGACGAACATTTATATTGTCTAAACTTAATTTATAAAAAACCAAGACTGTAAGTAGAGTGTTGCAATATTGCATAAATACAGGATATTCCTTACAAACCCTAGGTAAATTTTTGGGTCTTGATTATAGAGAAACTTCGCTTAGAATATTTTAGTTTTACGGAGTTGCCTTACGAATTAAACTTATGTAATACAAAAACTGTTATGGAAAAAAATATATATATAACAAAGCATATTTTAATTGGACGTACGGACTTACTGGTCACAATAATAGAGTTGCTACAATTTCTAAATCGTAATTATCTGTTAAAGGAATCATCATGCAAAGTTTTAAATCGATTGAAAATTTCTAACATGCCTAAATAAATTAAAATAATATAATTGCTACAATTTCTAAATCGTAATTATCTGTTAAAGGAATCATCATGTTAAGTTTTAAATCGATTGAAAATTTCTAACATGCCTAAATAAATTAAAATAATAGAGTTGCTACGATTTCTTAATTGTAAATATTTGTTAAAGGAATCATCATGCAAAGTTTCTACAATTTCTAAATTGTAAATATTTGTTAAAGGAATCATCATGCAACGTTTCACATCGATTAAAATTTTCTAACATGCCTAAATAAATTAAAAGATATATCCGTCACGTTTTGACAAATGGACGGACGTAGGGACGGATCGACCCTATAAAAATATGAACTTACATGAATATGGTGTTTAGTATATCACCAAGAAGACCAAGTTTTACCGGCTTAGAGTTCAATTCACAAACAAGTCGTTCTACACAACTCTCTCCATTCAGACCAAACCTTCAATTTGAAATCCAGTATGGCTTCGAAACCGATTAATATCCGCTGGATAAGAACTGGTTCTAAGCTATACAGAAAAATCATGTATCGTATCGTATTGTTTGCAGTTTTCTACGAATATAAAAATATACAATTATAATATTAAAACCAGTTTTGTTAACCGTGCCTTCGGGTCTTGGGGTTAATAACAATAATTTCAATCTTATAATTGTACATTTTTATATCTGCGGAAAGTTTTTTTTATAATACGATGCGATAAATAACTATTACAGAATTTAAAAGATTTTGACACACCAAAAATCCATGAGTCTTTTTTACGTTTCTGGTGACAATTTAAAAAAATCTTTTTTAAACGGTTAAAAACTATATTTTATAATGATAGTAGAATAATAATAGCAATATTATAAAGATTCATAAGATTTTATTCCACTAAAAATTTGTTCAGTACAATATAATTTAAATTAAGATTTTAATTTATTATGTAAAGTAAAAGTATTATATTAGATTCAAAATATACTATACTATAAAAGTATATAATTCTACTTCTAAAAATTACCTATTGAAATTTCTAGAAATTTGGTAGAAAATTTCAGTTCTTTGAATTAGAGATTCCGGTAGCTTGAAACCTAAATAAGATTTCAATCTCTTAACAAACTTGGACACAAGGCAAACATTCAGCATTGTTTTAAGATTGCAATTTAAGTGTTATGTATAGTCAGAATAAAAAAAATTATTTTTTGTCTAAACTATTCAAATTTTTATTTTTTGGCCATTGAATTATTCAAGGAAAACCTATATATACATTAGCCATGGTCATAAGCCCAAAGGAAACAGAAGCTTACGCAATATTCCGTAAAATTGTGAGCAAGCTTCCTGTAAAATGCGTTAATTAAGTCTATATGTACTCAATGTTGACCAAAGGCATAGTATATTTAATCGAATATTTAAAAATAATTTGACCTATTAAGCGTATTTGACTGGAATCTTATTCACAACTTTACGATTTTTTGAAAAAAATGCTCAAACTACCTAGACTTAGGGAGGGAGAGGACATTAGACTGTAGATTGTGTTGATAGTGATACCCAAAGTTTAAAAAAAAAAAAACGCTGTCTCATTAGTTGATACAAAAAACTTTGAGTACTTGTTTGTACTTTATTGTCCAATGTCCTGTCCCTGACGATCTCTGTCTAAACTTTAAAATCTAATGTCCTTTCTATTAATTTGTATTCTACCTTTGATGGGAACAGGTTGAATTAGAAAAAGATCCAAGATTCCGCCCAATAAAACATTCGATTCAGCTTAATAATAAAATTTAAATGAGCATAAAAATATTTTAAAAGTAAATTTCATACTTTTTTTGTAAAGTAAAATGAAATATTTTTACCTTTTATAAGTGGAACCTCAAATTCAAAGAACACCTTTTTATAATCTTACTTTTGTTTTTGTTAATTTTTAAAATCGAAACTTAAAAAAAATGATTTTTAACTGTCTTGAATAAAAATAATACATAACAATGAATCTGTCTTTTTTTCTTCATATTTTTTCCATTAGCATTCTATTTAAAGAAATAAATTATATTTTTCACTATTTGTAAATTTTAAATACTGTTAAAAAAACAAATTACATTGTACTGAACAAATTTATCATTTTAAGTTTTTTTTCAACAGAGCTTTATATGAAAAAATAAAAACTAGCTTTAATAGCAACTGAGTAAATATCTTTTAACCCATAGCGTTATGGACAGACTGACAAAGTGAATTATGGAGTAGAAGCTATAATTTACAAACTAAAGAAAAAAATTATTAATGACTAAAGTAAAAAAAGCATAAATTTAAAAAAAAGCGATAAAAGTTGACAATAGGTTAACCTAACCTGTAAAGTTGTTCCGCCAGATTATCAAGAACCTGACCAGGGGTGGTGGAAAACCCTTTGGGGTTGTCTACATGAGGGAACATGTAGGTAAAGGGAATATCTAATGGTACAATCAACATCTTAAAAATAAGAATGTATAAAAAATGGTCTGTTGAAATAAAAGTCGTCTTAGAGGAGCAAGTTAGAAAATAAAACCATAGAGCAATTAATACCTTAGACAGATCTATAATATAGATGTATATACAGATAACTACTTCCCTCCATTTTACAATGAACTTTTTCGTCTGCTACCAAAATAATTTCTGCTACTTGGCTGTATTAATATAAACGACACCATTGGTTGATTTTCAAGACCCAATTGAGAGTCGGATCAAAAATATTGTGATGGGGAGATACCCTTTTCCCTCTCCCCTTCATATTGTCTTCGGATGGTACAAGGCTATTTATCCACACCCTTCCCCTTTTTCTACCCTTCTTACCCATCCCTCTTCAGTTACATAAAATAAGTTATACTCCAACTTAACTCCAACAAATATTAAATTTCGCAGCAATCTCAATTGGAATTAATTGGCTGAATTAAAAATGATCTTAAAAATGTCGTCATATTCAGATACATTCCTAATTTTTTTAATGTTAATTTCCTACGAGAAGATTATGGCTCCAATGATTATCATACTTGTATAACACATTACCAAGCTCAAAGAATAACTAAAAAAAATCGGACCATATATGGTAAGAAAACGAAGTATAGGATTTTGTCGTATTTTCACAGCAGCTTTAGGTATGTTATTTTAGGTTAGGTTAGGTTATGTAAATTTTATTCATTGCCCTGCGGGGTTAGAGCCTTCCTCAGGGGCTAGAAAAAGGAGAAAAGCTACTGTTTAAATACGACGAAACCTGCTACTTCGTTTTCTTTCCATGATATTAATTCTAATATTTCGCAAATATTTTATACATGTTAGGAAGTTTATTATTTCATGTGTAACAATCTTTTAAAATATTCTGTAAGGCAACTTTAGCTAATCTAACCAGGTAGGGAGGGAACATTGGGCTGTTTATTACACTAGTCCTCTAAGTTTTATATTGACGTTTTTTAGCTCAACAACTTTAGGTAAATTTTGATTGGTTAGTTTAGTGAGTTAGGTGTTCAAAAACTTCAACCACTATTTTATATATTACAGAAAGGGTAGCTTTGTGTATCATCATTGGGGACGTACATCAATTTATTGGCTATTGTCTTAACCCTTTGGATCCCAATATTTTGCCAAGATATCAAGATATAGTAGTGCTTCTTGGAGCTTCGCTTTTATAGACGTTGACTTCATTTACATAAAAACTAGCGGCTACGTCCCTAGAGGACTATAGATGCAATTTTGGTTAATCGACTCCCCCCCCCCTCTTTAAATTTTAGTTTTAAGAATTAAAAAAAATATGGGTAGGGGTCATTTCTCTTTGATTAGTGATGGTAACCTCCCTCAAAATACTTTTAAACCTTCAAGGACTTATGAGAAACTACACTGTAAAGGAAAAAACATAACATTTTAATAGTTGGCTACAGTTTTTGATATACAGACAGACATCATGGTACTTTTACATAAGGATATTAGATGTAGGGGGACAAAGAGTTTTAAAAAATCAGCCATTTGACGTCATAAAAATGAGGGATTATCCATCTCTTCTATAGAAATTTTCTCTCCCACTTTTCCTCTCATCTCAAACATTTTTTATGACGTCGTAGTGCTAAGGTTTAAGACACTTTGTCCCCCTACTATAAGATAAACTTCTTTCAACGTAAATGTTTAATAATTGAATTTATAAAATAATTTTTGATGAATTAAATACTAAATAGTAAGATTATTACACTGAGCATAGATCCTGCTGGGAACGGATAAACATCTATATCCCTAAATAAAAACACATATGATGATTGTCTGTTGATTTATATGTTACTAGCGGCTACGCCCCTAGAGGCCTCTAGTGGGTTTTTAAATATTATTTTTATTTCAAATATCTATATATGTTGTGTTGAAGTCTCTACGCAAAAGCAATTATATTTAAAAATATTTTGATTTTTTGTGATTTCTCTTGGGAGGGTGTTAGTACCCTCCCCCAAAAATAGTTATAAACCTTCCCGGGAACTAATAAAAGCTGCCCTGCAAAGGAGAACCCGATCGGTTCAGCGGTTAGCGAGATTCTTAGGTACAAACAGACAGACATACTGTTACCTATTACAAGGATTTATCTATCTTGAATGATTTTTACTTTTATTTTTCATTGCTCTGATCGTCCTTTTGAGTGTTTATCTATGATACAAAGTGCTACAATGTCTGTCTGTCTGAAGCTTAAGATCTCAGTAACCACTGAAAAATTTGGGCTCTACTCTTCAGGGAATATACCTACTGGTCCTGGGATGGTTTAAGCTATTTTCTTGGGGGGTTTCTTGAGTTTTTAGTGTTTAGCTCAAAAAGTTAAGTGTCCAAATGTTTCAATCACTAATTGTAATCAACAGAAGGGATAATTTTGAGGAAATACATTAATTTTTCGGCCATTGTCTTATTCCTTTAGATCCCTGCAAATTCGGTTTGCAGACACTTTCGCCAAAGTGTTCATATCTTTATCAATATTCGCTGAAAAGATCAGTCAGGGACGTGACATTGCATTGCAGATAAACAACTTTTTCAAACTTTTAGTAGCTAGACAAATTGTCTCAAAAAAAAATCCTTTTGACGTCATAAAAATGAGGGATTTTCCATATCTTTTTAGGGGTTATCTTTCCCACTTCACATCTCACCTCCCTCATTTCTATGACGTCACATGGCTGATTTTGAGACACTTTGTCCAGCTACAAGTTTTAACTAGTCATACCTTGCTTGTCTGCTATGTACTTCGTGACCTTCTGTTTTGTTCAAATGGCTATATCCATGCTCAAGGAAATATCTAGAAATTAAAATATTATTTATGAAAAGAACAGTTTAAGCTTAGAAAGAATTAATAATCATGTAACAAACAAGGCAGAGAGAGAGAGAGAGAGAGAGAGAGAGAGAGAGAGAGAGAGAGAGAGAGAGGGGACAGGGGGCTGTTTATTACACTATGGTCCCCAAAGTTTTATAATAAAATTTATTTTTTGTTGGGTGGGTGGGGTGGGGGAGTGAGTGATTT
>LS052459.1:26286-38083 GCA_900241095.1 Acartia tonsa | reverse complement strand
GTAAGAATCTGCTGTATTCGTGCACATTCCCTTTAAGCCAGTCCCCAAAGTCTGAGACTCCTTAAAAATTGAATATTCGATCCATTGTCCCCTCCCTTACTCCCTGACTTTGATCGGTCTCTTATTTTCTTCTCGCTTATAAAGGGGACTATGCACGAACGAGAGCAGGTGAATCTAAGCACCTTCCAGCAGTGATTCTAAATATTTTTTGTTTGTGAATATACTAGGGTTATGTTTAATATAGTTATACCAACTAAAAAAAAATAGTTTCAACATGGTTTTCTTTGTATAAAACTTTAAAATGTTAAGAATTTTTGATAAAATAACATCAAATGTTTTGTTGAGTTCAAAGGTTCAAATAAAATAACACGCCAAAACATAATCAAATACTGTAAATTACGAAAGTGCACGAATAAAAGTGTTTATAATATCACAAGTTACCATCCCTTTTTCTAAATTAACATTTTTAATTGAAAAAGATTACTTTTGTTTTACAGCAGTTTGAACTCAAAAAAACATTTGATGATCTATAGCAAAAAAATGCTTAACATTTCAAATTTTTTTTCATATAAAACCATGGTGAAACTTTTTTAAAAATTAAAATATTAAACATAACAATAGTATATTCACCACAAAAACATTTAGAATCACTACTGTAAGGTGCTTCGAATCACTTGCTCTCGTTCGTGCATAGTTCCCTTTAATTTAAAATATAGTAATTCTCAGATTTAATTAAAATGCAAGAAATGTTTGTTAAAAATTTTGCCAGTTGCGATAGAAATATACTATAACAGATTTATTTGGACATCCATAAACTAGTTAAATAATAAATAAAATGTATTTTATGATCTTTCATTTTGAACCAAATTTCTTATGAACGTAATAGAAAACATCAATTAAAGCAAAGCTCTGAAACGGAAGGACAAACAAACTTAAACTCTTGTAAAGTGTTTTAACTGAATAAGCAGTTTATATATGCATCTTACCAAATTGTTGCAAAACTGCTTAAATCAGTATTCCAAAAATCAGAAGAATAGGAGAATTATACCATACAAAAATTTGTTGTTAAAAAGTAAAAAATCGGCATGTTCTAAATGGACGTACGGACTTCCTGGTAACGATAATAGAGTTGCTACACCCTATCTATAATACAAAGTAGAACGATGTCTGTCTGTATGTTTGTTTGTACCAAAGGATCTCGCTAACCGCTGAACCGATCGGGTTCTCCTTAACAGGGTAGCTTCTCATAGGTACCGGGAAGGTTTATAACTGTTTGGGGGGTGGGGAGGTTACCACCACTCTCCCAAGAGAAATCACTAAAAAATGGGAAAAAATTTGTTTCGTCTGGAGACTTCTACGCAACATAAAGAGGTATCGTAGATACTTGATCGCAAATGAGATGGGTATCGTAGAGACTTGAACCAAAAAAAATATTTAAAGTTCCACTAGGGGCGTAGCCGCTAGTTATTATATAAACCATTACATGCAAAGTTTAAAATCGATAGGACATGTCGAAATTAACGAAAAGAGCAAACCGTCACGGAAGTCCTAATTACAGAAAATCACCGCTTATTAAAACACAGAAGTAATATCTATTGAAGAATCTGCGACTTTCGATAAAATAAAAACATATTATAACAGATTTATTTCAACATTCATTTACATATAAAAATACAAGTAAAATAATAAATGTATTGAATTTTATGAGCTTTGATAGTAAACCAAATTTCTTATGAACGGATATATAAAAAAAATGAATATTTAAAAATAGAATCTAAAAAGCGGCCAAACGGCTGAGCCTATATATTATGTTAGTGCATAATTCCAACTAACATAAGAGGGACTAAATAATCGGGATCAGCCATTATTCAATAACACACTTAAATGCGCGAAAAGACAATATTTTTAATGAAATAAATAGTTTAATAGACAAGTATTAAAAAATAAAAATATTGGATATTAGAATAGTTATTTATTGCATCGTATTAAAAACAGCTTTCCGCGGATATAAATTGTACAAATATAAGATTAAATCCATTTTTAACCCCGAGATGCCAAAAGCTAAATATTTTTTAAATAGCAACTGCGGCCTATTTTAGTAGCTAACAGCAGCTCCATTTGTCGGCCGGAACAACATCAACACCGCTTTTACAAACAGCTTTCTTGGCAGCCGCTGAAAAAAAAACTAGGACAATAACAATGTCAATAAGAAAACAGCTAAGCTCAACAAATCTGCAACCTTTAATAATAATGGTGCGGTTTTAGGCTATTTTTTCCCTAGAGTTTATGGGGCGAGGCATTACAGATACAGAATATTACTTCTAAAGAACATGTCCTAACTTTTGTGATTTTTTATGAAATAGCTAGTCGATGTTTTTAGAAAGTAGTAGATGTAAAATGATCCATAGAATTTAGGTATGCAATCGTTTTTTTGTTGTAGATCTCTTATTTTCGAAGTAATTAAAGTTTTTTTTTAATTAAGTTGGTTTTAAGGCAGCTCATACCAATAACGAAATTAATTCGGAAGAAAATCACGAAACCTATACATATTTTTCAGCTGTCGTTAGGGGGCAACACATTGTAAAATTGACGACCTCTCCATTTGCCCCCCAAATATTATTTTAGATTTAATTTGCTTGTTGGTTATACCTTATTCCTGATCAGACAGTCAGACATCATACTACTTTGTATCATAGATGCATTATTTTGATATCAAAGCTTTTTCTTCATGTTTTACATTGTCCAAACGGACCAACACATAATTATTCATGTTATGTAGATTGCGGTGCCAAAAATGTGTGATTCATTTTATAACAGTAGCAACTTTTTAGTAGGTGTGTCTTGCATTCTTTATTATTAGTAATAGAATGTCTATCTGTCCATCTGTGCCTGATACAGAGATCTAAAGGGATAGGACAATGGCTGATTTATTAATGTACATCTCCAATGATTATACACAAAATATCCCCTTCTGTTTATTAAAATTAGTGGTTGAAACGTTTGAACACTCACCATAATCAACTAACCAATCACAATTCACTAAAGTCTCCTAAGCTATTAAGCCAACGAATAAGGAAACGTTATCATAAAACTTTGGGGAATAAACAATCCATATGTCAACTCACTCTTGGCTTGATCCCTTAGCATATTTTATTTTAAATAAGAATTAACCCAAATGTACCTCTCCCCAATATTTTTATAGTCGATTCTCTGACCTTTCGGATGGCCCTAACCCTAAGGGTCCCCCTTATCATTAATTAATCTAACCTAACATAAAAAAAGCTTTTGAATACGTTATTTATGGAAATTATGTAACTTTCAGTATTTATAAAGGAATATTTTTAGTAGCGAAGCTACTCTATAATTACAAATGTCCGTCCGTCTGTCTGTCAGACACGAAGTGGAGGAAACGTTATTTTCTCGGCTCCTATTCAAGATACTTTTTTGTCAATATTTCCAGCATTAAGGAGCTGAATTAATTTTAACACATCCATAGCGGTCGGACTGAAGCATTATGGCCGCTTTTACTTTTTATAACAGATTTTCGGCTATCTTTTTAATAGATTTTGTGTTTTGCTACTTATAGATGTTGTCATTCATAAATATTGAATATTAAATGCGTTGATGCCCTATACTTAAATTTCCGACTTTCTGATTTAATAACCTTCGCTTTTATTAATATTTTAATCCTTGTTTGTTACTACGTTTGTTTCCACGAAAATTTGTCCAAGGCTAATCAATATAAAAGAAGACATCTGAATAACCTAAAAAAGACATCTCAATACTGGGAAAATAATACGGTCAAACTCATTTTACACATCAATGGTGGCGGTAGTAGGTTTAGTTTTTAGTAGCGAGGCAACTCTATACCTTTTCGCGTCAAATTACATCCACTACACCAATTCCAATTTCCTCTCTATAAATCGTAAAGAAAATTAATGAAAAACATTCTATGTTTTTCAAAAAGGGATAGGATTATGGACGAAAACTTTAATATACATCTCCAATGATGATTTACAAAATTACTCCTTCTGTATATTTTAAGGGTTAGAAACTACCAATTGAGAACCAACCAATCAAAATAAAATTACCCAACTTTAAAAAAAAAAGGCGTTATAAAACTTTGGGTACCAGTATAATTTAAAGTCCAATGTCTTATCCCTTTATGGGATAATTCCCTCCTCTTTGACTACTGAAGTTTCCAAGTTGACGGATAATGGGGCCTTTTATGGATTTAGTTTGGTCGCACGGCCAATATAAAGTGTTTCATCCTTTTAACAGATTTTTTATATAGCATCAAATAACACAGGGATCTAAAGGGATAAGAAAATGGTCGATAAATTGATGTATATCCCCAATGATGATACACAAAATTAATCTTCTGTTGATAAAAAGTTTGTGGTTGAAACATTTGAACACTCAATTTATTGAACAAACCAATCAAAATTCACTAAAAAAACCCAAAGTTGTTAAGCCAACGGAGAAGAAAACGTTATTATAAAACTTTGGGGACTAGTGTAATAAACATCCCATTGTCCCCTCTCCATCTGAAATGACAAGTAATGCCTCTTTTATAATCATTAGCATGTAGGCCAATAGCATAGAGAGAGTCTTTGATAGAAGTGGAATGGAAAGGCAGAAAAATAGCCTAAAACAATCACAATACTATAATAAAAAAAAAGATTGTCTGAACCCATCTTTACTAAATGAAGAACTCAGTCGATTTAGAAGTTATCGAAGTTATCTTAAGCTTCAGACAAAAAAAACATTACTACCTGATATAAATTAATCATAGAAAACCTTTGAAACTTGGATTTGAAAAATTAAATTCTTTCAATTATATCTAATAATAGTTTAAAAGCCATAATAATGGCAGTTTAACAAAAAGAAACTTCTTGCTGTAATATTTTTTTATTTGCATTTTTCTAGGAACACTATCAATTTTCACATAGTATAGAAACTTAGATAACATCTTTATCATATTGTTCAGTTCAGTCAATAAAAGTTAAAAATCCAAAAAAACGGACATTTCTATATATATTATATACTAATGTTAAATTATTGATTTTTAAGGTTTATATTGACCCTTGTCAGGTTTTAAGCTATTTTGCTGGTAGGTTGAAAAGATTGAAAGATTTTAAAATCAGAATATATGTAGAAATTGATATCTTATCTAGATATTTTTCGTCTGAATGTTAATGTACTGTTATTTTCTATAAAGCTTTATAATATTTTTTGAATAACTTTATTCAATGATAATTTTTTCATTATAAAGGTATGTAAACATATAAAAATGTATGTAAATTACTGCGTCTTTAATATAAAGGTTAAAATGTTCGTTTATAACAATAACCAAACTCAAAGAGAAACAAGGATAACTACTTGCAGTAAGGAGTATCTCTATAAAAGAAAAAAAGTATGTTACTAAAAAAACAATCATATCATAAATTGGTCAGGTTATAAAATGTTAAGAATGAACATATTAACTTTCAAAATACTTTCTAAAAGTGAAGCTTTTTTTATAGTAAGGGTAGGTCCGTCCACGCATCTGTCTCAAAAGGGTTAGCTCTTTTCGTTAATTTAGTCATGCTAGAATTGTCCTATTGATTTCAAACCTCAGTTAGGTAAAAATTTAAAAAGCGAAACAACTCTTCCAGAAAGTCCGTACGTCCATTTCAAACTTGATGACAACAGTTTTTATGTGTTATAATTACCCTTTTCATCTGAATTTTGGAATACTGGTTCCTATGATAACTCAGTACAATGTTATAAGCGATGCTTCTCTATAATCAAATCCTAAAATTTTAAGTATGTCCTTAAACAGTATCCTGTATTTAAACAGTTTTGTAACAAATTTACTTACAATTTTGTTAAAACTTATTTATTTATATTTTCTCTATTTATTCCTCTACAAGTGTTAATGTCCGTTTGTCCTACCGTTTCAGAGCTTCGTTTTATTGATGTTGATTATACATAAAAAAATTTGTCAAGCAATAAATTGTGAATAGACCCCACATACATATCAGCCACGCTTCCACTAAAATAAAACACCCTCTTTTATCAAGCAATCAACGAGTTTGTTTAATTCAAGTACAACTTTTTATAGAATAATATCAAGTAAATAATTAGTGCTTAATTCAAGTAGAAAAAAATCGAAGTTAAATAAATAATTTATCAATTTTCCCCATACCGTTACGAACGGACTGACGGACGGACGGACGAACTTACGGACTGACATACAAAGTGAATTATAGAGTAGATTCGCTACTAAAAATTACTTGTTACTATAAATCTTAAATATATTGTTTTGTCCTAAATTGTGTACACTGTAATAAATTGGTTTCACCAAGTGCTCCATGTAAATGTACAAATGTATTGTCAGAGCTTGAGTGTGCATTTAATTTACTTAAAACCGCCATGTTGGATACATGGAAGTTTATCAAGTATTCTGTTGTTGTTGTATTTCTTGGGGTATTTTTAAGAACTGAATGGGAGTCATTCAAAAAGTTTGAGAGTCAGGATGTTGTTTTGGTCAGCAGTGAAAAAAGCTTTGATGAAATTGATGTTTTGCCCAAGGTGGGTTTCATTAAATGATTTCGTAATAGTATAATTATTTGTTTCCATAAAAAGTGATAGGATATCTTTAAGATCTTGATAACTGCTGGACTGACAGGGTTTTCCTTTAAGCTGCTTCTTATGCGTCTAGAGAAGGTTTATAAATATACTGGTGGAGGGTAGCTGCTAGTAATATTAGTTAGTCAAAGATGATTTTGACTTACATTCCCTGAAATTGAAATATATGTTTGGAATAAATAGAAGAGTCATTGGCTGTCAGCCTGGATGACATTTTAGTCCTTGATAACTGCTGGATTGATCTTAATCTTAATTTTCTTAGGGAGGGGGGGGGGGTGAGAAACACCCCTCTTTTAGAAAAAGTGATTCCTCACCCAATTAAAATGATTTATGCATATATGTCTCTATTTACTTCAGAAAAATAGCAAAATAAAAGGCTTATTTTTTACAGTTAATATTTTCTAGATTGCAATCTGTCCTCACTCCCAGTTTGATTATGAATTTGCTGAAACTCATGGATTTGGTGGAATGAGTGACTTCTTAGCAGGAAATAGAAAAGACCTTACTGATGGTCTGACATGGAAAATCAATGGTAGATCTAGCCAGAAAGCTCCTTATAATAACCTTAATTTGAGAAGCAAAAATATCTCCCTCAAAATTAAAGTTGGCAATACAGATCTTGTGGACTATGTTGGAAACACTACTGAATTTGTACACAAAACTAATGATTCTTCAAGAGAATTCTTTTGGAATCATGGAAGCTGCTATATCATTAATACTGCAAAAGATGTTAATGAAGTAACCATTGCAACAAATATTCCATTCCAAGTTTACATGATTGATCCAAAAATAAACATGCTGGATACAAGGTCACAAATGGGAGAAGTTCTTGGAGCATATAATGTACAAGGATTGGCAAAGTAAGATAAAGTTTTAATTAAGTATATTTAACCCCCGATTGTGACTTAACACGTAGCGCATCCGGTCATTGCCAGGGAGGTGATAGGCTTGAATCAATGGCTGACACTGCATCATAACAAAGACATTAAAAATAGTTCCTACTGCTGCAATGTCAGGTGTGCAACATAAATAGCAAGAGTTGGGGGAATGCATTGGCCCATGCACAGGTACAACTCACTACTATGCACAGTTAGGACTTCTTAGACAAATATTGTGCAATCAAAGGGTTAGTTGTCTGATGGATGTTACTTAACCTAATATCCTTGGGTGTTAGAGTATTGCATCCCATTAGGGGCTCTACATTTGAAGGAATATGAAAGGACTGATAATAGTCTAAAGTCATATCCATACTTTTATAGGAATAAGATTATCCTAGGACATATAAGAAGCTTCACTGTATAGAAGGACCATATCAGTTAAGCATTTAGCAAGATCCTTTACTACAGACAAAAAGAGCATACTACTTTATGTAGGATAGAATAAGCATATTATATTCAAAATCTATTACTAAAACAAATTTCTTAATCTATTTATATACATGATTTAATAAGTGCTTATGCTCTGAAGTTAATTCTATATAGATTTGTATTAGCCATTTCTCATTAGCTCCATTATCTTTAATAATACATACAGAAAATTAAAATTAACAGGTCTTATGAGGTAACAGTTTATGTAACCAAACAACTTGGAACAAATAAGTGCAGACAGTATGTTGACACAACTGATCAATTTCAATGTATACTGAAAAAGCTCTCAGGAAATATAATGTAAGATATCAAAATTTAGGTCAGAATTGTCTTTTTTCTTTTTATTGTAAATTCTTTACTTCAAAATACAAACTACTTTAATTAAAGTATAAAAATTGCATTAGGTCTCCAAAAATTATAAAGCAAATAACATTATAATATAATGAAGGACTAATGATGAACGAATTGAACTGTGTATCTCCTTTTCTGCTAAATGCTTTTCCTGGGCTACCTGAATGTGAAGATCCTGTGTTTAATGTTTCACAGTCACTGAAAACTGTGACAGGAAATATTTTAAAAGAATATGTTAACAACAGATACAACATTGATGAATGTATAACACCTTGCCTGAAGATATCATTCAAGACTCAGCTTGTCAGAGATTTTGGAGCCTTCAAGGATAACATTGACTGGATCAGAATCTACTTCAACAAGGTTTGTAATAGTTTGTAACACATTGTATCATAGACAGCTTTCCATGGATATTGAATTAAAAAATTAGGAGCCAAAGTCTCTGACTAATTAAACTGATATTATTTTTGTGATTTTTGTTTTAATATGCGTGGAAAATTGTTTGCAATACAATTCTATACATGATTTTTCTGTTTGGCTGAGAACTGGTTTTAATCGTGGTTATGAATTGGTTTTGAAGCCAAACTGGAAAACATTTCCAATTAAACTTTCATGTATTATACATATTATGACTGGAAAAAACTGCCTTAAATTTTGAAATTGATCTTTTTACTTTAGGATGTAATCTATGGTGAAATGCAGCTTCAATATGATGGCATCCACTTTATTAATGATTTGGGCAGCAATCTCAGTCTTTGGTTGAACTTATCTTTCCTAGCTATTGCCAATTCTATTTTTGATGGCATTCAGTCAGTTTTGCCAGCATTTGCCAAAATGTTAAGCACTAAATAGGGATCAATTTGAGTTTACTAATATTGGAAACTGGTGCTTTTATACAAAGAAAACAGTAAAAGTGTCTAACTATGACGTCAGAAAAAAATAACAATCAACCAATGAGAGGCCGCTATATATTTTACCATTGTGAATACTGGCTTCTCATTGGTTAATTGTTAATTTTTTCTGTCGTCATAGTCAGACACTTTTACTGTTTTCACATTTTTATTGATGGAATACAATTGTCTCACTATTAAAATAGATCATCAGTTCCAATTAAGATGTATAAAATAAGAGTTAAAAAAATATACATATGTCCTTGCATTTTGAATCCTTTAAATATAATAGTATTAGGAATTCTTATTTATTTGTTTATATGTCTTTTTTAGAATGTAAAACTCTTTGTGGGAATGAGAGCACACCATGAGTGTAAAGTTCTGTGTGATAAATCTTAATATTTTCAGGAATTCAGCCAAATCAATATAAAATACACAAAGTTAGAGCCAGGAACTTAGGGATTAAGTTTAGAGAATCTTGAAGTTTTTTTTATCAAAAAGAGACATTACCACAACCTACTCTTACAAAATTAGTTTTTTGTGGAAAAATAAATACGGTAATATATTATAGTAAGGATTTGTAGTTGAACTGATTTATATGGAATTTTCAGTAAAGTTTTATAAATGTCCAAAGCGGGTTTTATGCTATTTTCCTATGAAAACAATAGCTCGTGTTCAAATTTTTGAAGGTTATAAATAGGCAAATATAGGTTCTGTTAGGTAGGTCATTGCATAAAAGATTAAACAGTTGCTCCGCTTGTTAATAGCAAAAAAATTCTTTTTTTTTAAGTTGTCAACATTTGTCTGACTTTATCTTACATCCATGAAAAGCTAAATGGTTTTAGATTGAGTCTTTCTATAGAGACTGTAAAAAAGACATAAAGCAAAACTTTATTTTTTAACCTAAAGAAAAAGAAATAAAAAAAGAAAAAAAAGAGAAAGAAGAAAAAAGGTATTAATAACTGAGACGATTAGTTGATAAAACTAAGAAAATAGAGTTTATAATAAAATGACAGACGAACAGACAAGAAGGGACCATAATTATACAGTATCATCGCTAGTTAAAACCTGTAGTTTTTTAGAGTACATAAAATGTAGGGTGTCTGATTGTGATTAAACTGGTAGAAAATTCTGTTAAATTAAATCAAACCTTGGAAAGATGTCTAGCTTCCAGTCTAGAAAAGTGTTTTTACTATACTGTCAATTGTCAAGTGGGCCTTTTAGCAAACTTTTAATTCGGTGATAATATAGCTTAAAACCAGCACATTTTAAAATTGATAGACACCCCACAATAAAATTATTGTTACACCTCTTCCAAACTACAGGAATCCATATAAAAAGTTTGAAATACTCTGGATGATTCTAATTTATCTTATAATCAATTGTAATAAAAGGCCAATTTTTAGAAAATAGAACATTTTCTATATTTTTCGTTGATTTGTCTAGAACACTATTTTGTTATCCTGCTGAGATTTTGTCGCAGGCCGTTTTTAAAAGGTGTTCCATCATTTCCCCCAGATGTAACATATTATTATATAAGTAAAGCCTACTATTAGAATTTCAGTGCAATATGTCACATGTTCTATTCTTATCAATAAATATAATTTATTATTTATTGGCTTGAAAATATAAAACATTTAGTGACTATAACAGTATTCGGAATTGAAAAAACGTCTTTTTTGAAATAAAAGAATATTATGGAAAAAGTATTTTTTTTATATATAGTAGCTTTAAAGCAGTAATTTGTTGGTATAAAATTTTAAATATAGTTCAATTCATCACAAGAATTACAAAAAATACCCTTTGATAACAAATCCTTGTCTGACATTTTTTATATGCATAATTCGACAAATCGAAGAGTCAAAGATTTTACAAAGAATATCACTAAATTTGACATTGCAGCATGAGATACTTTTAGAATCCAAGTAATCCATGATAATTTTTACATGTGCTACCTTTGAATTTTCAAGTTGTTGCTTCAGATCTCTATAACAACTAATTAGGAAGAATAAATGTATAAATAATAGACTTTATTCAGAGGTTATTAATCATATTTTGATTTTTTTAATAACAGTTATAGGGTAGCTGTACTATTAATAACAGAAAGCATAGCTTTGCATTTGTTGATTCAAAGCTCATTAGTTAGCATTTGCATTGTTTTATTTAATAGCTATTATTATTCTTACTTTTATGGTGTTTATGTAATGAAGCTGCAGAATTTCAATAGCTAATCTTTAGTATTTAGTTCATATTCCTGGAACCTACTGTTAAATTCTCAAAACGCCAGATTAAGTAATAGATTCTCAGTGCTTTTGGGAATCTTCAGAAAAAAATCAGTCGACTATCTAGCATACCAGCTGAGAAAATAATGTTTACCAAGTACGTTGTCCTTCAGACCAACGAAAGGAATATTCATATCTAAATATATATTTTCTACTATCATAATTATTAACATAATTTAATCTTATATTTAGTTTTATTTATAAACACTATAAAGGGACTTTATAAGCCTTTAGCCACCACAGAATTAGCTACTTAAACATTTAAGGGATACTC
>LS052459.1:0-13671 GCA_900241095.1 Acartia tonsa | reverse complement strand
TCTCCTGCAGGCCCATGAAAGTTTATACTTAGGTTATTCAATTCTTTAGTCAAATTCAATGTTTGAGAATCTTGTGATGATAGGGGATATACCCCAAACTGAAGGCCACAAGTGCTGGAACAAGTTGGTACTGGGCCAGCTCTTTCCATTTCACAATCCACAATCTAAAGATAATATTTTCAAAAGATATAATTATTTTATAAAAAAAAACATTTTTGAAATTTAGCTCAAAATGATAAGACACTTGTATATGCAAAAATATAAATCATATAATTCAACAGGTTTTATGCAAATACAACCTCCCCCGCCTGGCTTCCTAATTTACTCATTCTAAATCACCAGAGAAGAAATAAAGATTATCAAAAGTATTTTGAAAAATCCCTCCTGAACATTTTGCTTAACAATTCCAAACCTTAATCATATATTCAAGAATTGGAAATCATTACTAGTAGATATTATGCAATTACCCACCCCTCTTTCTCCATTCTGTCTACTTAAATAAATCATAAGAATTGAAAAAAAGGAATAATTTCTTTCACAATCAATGTCCCTTTCTTACAAAATATGTTTCAATGGTATAGATTTTGATAAAATAAACAATTACCTGTAATTACACCAAGGTATTTTACAGATCTACAGTTGTATAGTCCTCCTCTTTTCTCTCACCATCAAGGATGTATTTAATAATCTTTAATTAATTTAGATATTTTGTTACCAATCACTCATATCATGCATTGATACCTAAACAAATATTAATCATTTCTCATGGTATATTCATTAGAGTAAAACACTATGTGGAGAAAAGGTTAAATAATTGTATCTCACCGTCGCAACTGTCTTGTGCAACCTTTCTATTAGGTCATTGAACATCAACCAATCAATTGAAAATAAATCAGCCAACCTATATTACACAGCCAAAAAACAGAATGTATAAAAGACGAAAGAGGTGTTTGAAAAAGGAAGGGAGGTAGTTGTTTGTATATACATCTAATTTTTTTAGGGAGCTAGAGATTAATTTCTAGATGCAATTTCCTTGGAAGGGTGGGAATATCCATCCCAAAAACGGTTATAAACCTTACAATGTCATATGAGAGGCTACATTGAGAAAGATATCAGTTCAGCAGTTAAAGAGATCCTTTAGTACATACAGACAAAGAACCTGCTACTTTATATAAGGATTGCCATATTATCCTCTTAGAATTTTTTCTTCAATTTTGAACTCTGGTTGCTGCGCTCGGCACCTTTGCCTGCCTAGCCGCAGTTCTCAACCCCCTAGCCTACCTATGCCCAGGGCTTGACCCACTAGCCTGCCTAACCACAGCGCTTGGCCCCCTAGCCTATAACCTATTCTAATTGCAAAAAAAAAATTTGTTCTCTGCCAGTCAAAGATCTGTCTGGGGGTGTATAAAATTTTCAAAGTTGAAAAAAAACATTTTTAAGAGGATAATGCCAAACTATCTATTTATCTTTCTTGAAAACATATTTTTATGAAATAAGGTACTTCATACAATGTTCACACTTGAACCCTAAAATGTGAAAATTAGAATATTTTGTGTTTAAAAAATGTTGATTAAAGTCCCTTATTTAGTATCCATGAATTCCACAGATAGTAAATTATGCATTAAATTGCAAAAAGTTTAATCTTAAATAGTTTCCTCAGTTTAACTCCATGGCTCTTTGTGATGTTCAATTGTGTTTTTTTTTTATATTTTACAACCAATAAATAATACATTTAATCAATAGGACATTCAAGAAAAATGATAATTTTTGACTGTCTGTCCTCATAAAAAATATAAAAATTAATAAGAAAGGTTTCATATTTTTTTTTCATTTATAAATCTATTCTTGACTTTAACAAATGGTCTTCAATCTTGTTGTTTGTATTCTCATTCATGATTTTTGTGCTATGCTACTTATAGATGTTGTCATCCTTGTTTATAATACAAGTCATTACCTTTATTAAATACAATCCATGATTGTGCAACTGAGCAACTTATTGTATAATAAGTACAGGTAAAGGAGGTGGCTGCAATGAAATCCTTCAATTACAATTGTTTGTCAGAATCCTTGTCTCTTGTCTCTGCGCTCTATCATAGTTTCATATCTGAATCCTAGAGAACAGAAAAAAAATATTTAATGTTTTGACACCTGAAAATCAAGCCCAATCTTAGAGCAAGAGGGCAGGGGGAGGTTATGAAAAACTCATCATTATGTATTGGTTTTGATCATAAGTGATCCAATTCATCAAATTGGACTAATTATCAAATCAATCCACTTCAGTGTTAATTTTTTATTTAAATCTTTGAACTGTTTGAAATGTATTGGCTAAATACATCTAGCATATGCATTTAAAGTTAAAAATAAGGTATTGATCCAAAATTTCTGTCAGTGGTAAGTGGGTTAATTAGCCATTTTTTTCATCATTTGTTTCGAAACAATATCTTAAAGCAAAGCTCTCCAAATCAATCAGACATATGAACATTAAAAATCCAAAATTAAATGCATTTGATAATTGTCCATCATAATGTAGCTTCACATAGTGTAGCCCATATAAAAAATTTACTGAGGGGAGATTGACTACACCCTCCCTTTGAAGTGCCCATAGAGGCCTCTAGAAGCGGATCCTCTAGTTTCAAGTTTTAAATAAAGTAGATAGTAAGCTTATATAACACAAAATATTGTTTTTTTTTATTAAAAGCTAAAATCATTATGTCAAAAAGTACATACTGTGGTAATGTTTATAGAGTTGCTGTGCTTTTAAAATTGTTCTGAAATTTTACAAGAATCATAATGAAAAGTTTAAAATGTACTTTTAGCATGCCTAAATTAATAATATGAGCTTTATTATGTTACAGACTGACGGACCAGCCATAAACCAGAAAGGCTTCACTTAAAAATCTAATCAATCATTTTTACCTTTAGATTTTAATTTATTCTTCTGGGAACAAATTTAAATAATTCTGGTATTATTTATCTGAAATAAAAAAAGTTGAAGATTACAAATTTCAATTTAAATAAATATAATAACACTAAAAAAAGAAAAGCTGGTACTTTCTCTTAAAGTGCTTGTTTAGCAATAAACCCTCTAACTCTTATTTTCATATTTTAAATAAAGGCAAATAGTTTTCTGATATAATGTCCCACCCCCACTAAAAAACAACCATGTAAATTCCTCCCCCCCCCCCTCCCTAAAAAAAATATTTTTTGTCATGTACCCCATGGTTTGAAGCCCATGCTTTTTATAAATCAGGAAAATTTAAATATGTCACACAAAAACAATGTTCCCCCCCTGGACCCCCTTCCAAAAAATCTTAGAGATAAGAAATGTCTTTCCATAACTTTGATAAAATAGGGAGATGAATTAGTTGCAAATTAATTTAACCACTATTGTCATATCCCCTACTAAAACTATCAAAGAAGTAAACATGGTCACAGCACACAAAGAACTGAACTAACCAACTCTCTCTTTTGCCCCGGGCCCAGACAGACTAGATTTATTAATCATGGGTAAATAGTCTTATTCTGTTGTAATCACATTAAAATATATATCTAATTTTAACTTAAAAGTTATATAAGTATGAATCTTTAGGAACCAGCTAAAACTTTTCAGCGTAAAATACAAGAGAAATATTTCTATGGTTGAGTTACTCCAGGGAAGGAAGGTACAATGGCAAATAAAATAAAATATCTCCCTTTCCTCTTTACAAAATCCCTATGGTATAATTTTGTAGATCTAAACTAGTAAGACTATTATCTTTATTTTCTTGACCTTTCCCTGTATCCTTGCATGAATTGAGAATGTACATATAATATCTCTGCTTATGAAACAACATAATTGGTTAGTATAATCCCATTTATATAAAATGTCCCATGTAAAATAACCACTACAAATTAGATTGAAAAGCATATTTTCATGTTTGTTTATAATCTATCTATACTACTTATTAATATATGCCCCTCCCCTCCCCCCTCCCTAAACATTCCTATATTCCCTAAACCTTTTACTTTGCCAAATTGTTACTCAATCCCCCTTCAGCTTATATCATGTGCACGCCCTTGATTAAAGATGGTTGTATGGATACATAAATTTATCTTAACAAAATCCTTGAAATATTTCTTTCTATCATCAAACCATAGCATAAATCAATGACGTCTAAGCTTTTTATCTTTTTGAGGGTTTAAAGGCTAGGAGATTAAAAAGTGTCCATAAGGAGGGGAGGGGAGGAGGTGGGGGAGTAGGGTTAAAATATAAATACTTTCAAATAATATAAGGGTGTTTTGTTACCCCTAAATTTGATTGAGGGGTTCATTCAACCCTTTACACACCCTTCGCCTCTTTGAGGTCCATAGCAGCATACAATATCAATTTAAATAACAACATATTTTGGATGGGTTCAGAACAACTTAAGGAGGAAATTATAAAAATCTACATCTTATTATACAGAGTACTTTTCTTTCTCACCGTGCAGACCTAAGGCATATTTTTTTTTACAAGATTGTGTGTGTGTTTGTGTGTGTGTATGTGTTTGTTTGTGTGTGTGTGTGTGTTAGTGCGCGTATCAATAGTACAACTCTTTAGATATACAATACATATAAAGTAGCAAGGCTTTTTTTGTTTGAAGTTCACAACTGAGTTCTTCTTTTTAGAGAAGCTTTATGTAGGTCCCTGGATAGTTTTATGCTATTTTATGCCTTGTGATGGGTTTAGGCTATTTTTCTGTCTATTTTTTATCTTCCTTTTGAATGCTATCTATTTAACTATCTATCTATCTATCTATCTATCTATCTATCTATCTATCTATCTATATATATATATATATCTATCTATCTATCCATCTATCTATCTATCTATCTATCTATCTATCTATCTATTGATTGAACTTGATTGTAGAGTTGCCTTTCTTATAATACCTAACCTGCTTCTCTAAGAATCTTTATTCCAAAAATCAGATGAATACGATAATAATTTTATATAAAAAATGTTGCCACAATGTAAAAAAATGTAAAATGGACGTAAGGACTTTCTGGTAACGATTATAGAGTTGCTACGCTTTCCAAATTGTACCTAACTGTCATAGGAATCATCATGAAAAGTTTGAAATTGATATGATTATTCTAACATGTCTATTTTAATAATTATATCATACAAAAGATATTTTCAAGAAAAGTAAACAAATCAGCATGTTTTAAAAAGAAATGAAAAAAGCCAAAACATATTCTTGATATTCTTCTTCGTTTTCGGTGCGTCTAGAAAACTCCTCAGGCAAAATAATAGTGCAGGTTCCTTTGAAAACAAAACCTCCAATATTAAAATATGAGATCTAG
Source organism: Acartia tonsa (assembly GCA_900241095.1). Lineage (NCBI taxonomy): Eukaryota > Metazoa > Arthropoda > Copepoda > Calanoida > Acartiidae > Acartia > Acartia tonsa. The sequence continues at coordinate 8,346 of LS052459.1, read as the reverse complement.
CTTTTTTTCTTTTCTCTACTTTCAGTATAGTTGGAAATCTACATTACTTGAAGAATGAATACATTTTTTGTGGAAATTTCTCTAACCAAAGAACATCCCACACATTAAATGACTTTTTTCGTGTGCCCTTTCTAGATATTTTGCTGAATATGAGATAACTGCTATATGACATGTCAGTCCGCCCGTCTGCAAAAGTTAGGTCTTTTCGTTAATTTAGGCATATTGAAATTGTCCTATCGATTTCAAACTTTGCATGGTGATTCTTACAACAGAAAGGTACAAATTAGAAAGCAAAGAAAATCTATAATTTTTTTTTAAAAAGTTTTCTTCGTCCCATGAACATCAACTTAACAATCTAACTTGTCCTTTATGATGGCCCTATATAATTTATAAATTCCTTTGCTTCGCAACTCATAAATATCAAAATCCTTGTCTTCTCATACTTTTTAAATCTCAATAATATACACACATATATAATGTATAATTTGAAATATAAAGTTTTGTAATGAAAGTGTTTCTGTAACAGGTGCATGTTTAATGTAAAAGTTAAGTGAAGGACCTCAGGAATAAGGCATAAACAACTCATTATCCATATAGCATTAATCCTTCCCTTAGGAAAAATTTGAACATCCCTAAAAATTGTGGAACAGCTGTCTATAAGATCTTAGAGGACATACATTACATATACAACTTACTACTTTAGTATCTAACTAGCGGCTTAGAAGGAAGGAGAATATTTGAAAATATTAGACCTTCCATGGACATTGTATAGGAGCGGGATACACACAGACAGACATCCTGTTACTTTTACATCATAATATTAAAAATTTTACTTTCTTCTATGATTTATGAGAGATATTTTGTATGATTTATTTACTAAGCCTAGCTGTTATGATAATTGCATGCAATGAGGTGAAACAAAAAAAAAATGCGGGAAAAGTAAGTTCACAATCGCCACCTTCAAATATTTTAAGCAAAAATCTGACGTCAATGGGAAAAAACTGGTTAAATTATTCATAATTCCAGTGTAATGAAGCGAAAAAATTATCAAATATTAAATACTCATACACATGATTTTTGCTCATCAGGTCAACTCTGATATCTTGTATCATGTACCTAAATAACTTGTAACATTTTTTACTTTATTATTGTTTATCTTATTTCACAATTTTTTTTTTTTGGGGGGGGGAGATTTATTTTATCGTATGAATTATTTTATTGTTTAGTAGTGCAGCAGCTATTCAACATATGTATGTAATATGTATGTCTTAAGTTTTCTTTAGTTTGCAAAATAAATGTTTTAGTATAGATGTATAAACCAGACAACTACCTTTTTCGTCTGCTAGCAAATTGCTTTCTGTTCTTTCATAGCGACTTGGCTGTGTTTATATTTCCGACGCTGTTTAAAGAAAAGATCCAATTAAAAGTCGACACAGGGTCCCGACCCAATGAATATACATTTATTTAACCCATAAAAAGCTTTATGGAGATACGGAAAATGTTATGTGTGTCGTCATAAAAATATGTCAAAATCTATCTCTTTTTTAGGGGTTTCCTTTCCCACTTCTTCCCTCATCCTTCCTTTTTAGACCCGTTTTTATATCGTCACACATGACACTTTCCATATTTTCAACTTAAGAAACAATTTTAAGGAGTATTTACAATTATCGTTTTTTGTTGTTAAAATGTTTGCACTATTGGACTATGTCGCTCTTGTATCTATCCAGTATTATGTATATACATATGTTCCAAGGATTTTAGGGGATAAGACAATGGACTGTACACAAAAATACTCCTTTCGTAGATTATGATTATTGGTGGAAAAGTTTGAACAGTGCAAGCCAATAAAAGTTTAAGATCCAACAACAAAGATATTGTGATTATAAAACTTTGGGTACCAATATAATTAACAGTCCAAATGTCTACTCCCGCCCTGAATTATTTCAGTCTTACAAATGCAGTCTTACAGATAATGATTAAAAGTAAATCAGTAAATGATTTATCATATTTGGCAAGAAAAAGTAAAATCAAAATTCTATTTTATTATGTTTATGTCATAAGGCAGAAAAAATACTTTTGGCCCAAAAAGGGTTTTTCTTGTAGTATTTTATCATATTTTCTTTTAAAAAGATATTTGTATTTTTTTTAAATCTTGTGATTTCCTTTAAAGCGCTGTACGAGCACTGAGGCCCCCCCCCCTTTTTTTTAGGTGGGGGAGGGGGGTGATTTTGTTTAGACTTATACTATACCCCAAGTAATGAGATTAATGAGCCTTATCCAAAGGCTACTGACGAGGATTTACCTACAAGCCAGCAGCAATAACCCCTCAGCGAAAACTTAGTTCAAGCCGAGGAAAGAGACCTTGCCAGTTGCAAGATCAAACCAAAACTGACTCTTTAAAACAGCTTCAAAGTGGCTAGCTCTAACTAGAATTATGAATCTAAACATCAATGCTGACTAATATATTTAATGGAGTGTAGCTCCCCTTAAACCCATATACTACAATTCTATATCCATTATAATATTTTTTTTGTGAAAGGTTTCGTGATTTTAGAAAATATTCAACAAATTTTAAAACTTGTATATAATTTTGCTCTTCTGTATATAAATAAAACGTTTTTTAAACATTTTAACAACTCTAGATATCTTGATATCTAGAAATTATTTGCTATATCTTTTTAAAAGCGAAGCTTTTCTATAATTAGGGTCGTCCGTCCGTACGTCTGAGATAGATAGCTTTTTTCGTTAATTTAGGCATGTTAGAATTGTCCTATCGATTTTAAACATGGTGATTCCTGTAGTAGGTACGATTTGGAAAAAGAGCAACTCTATAATCATTACCAGAATGTGCATACGTCCATTTTAAACATGTTGATTTTTTTTACATTTTTAACAACAAATTTTTATGTGTTCCAATTAACCGTTTGATCTGATTTTTGGTATATTGATTTCTGAGACAACAAAGTACAATATTATAAGCGAAGCAACTCTATAAGCAAGTCCTAAAAATACAAGTATGTCCATAAACATTATCCTGTATCAAGCAGTTTTTCAACAAATTTACTTACAATTTTGCTTCGACTCTTATACTTTTCTGTTTATTCAGTTCCGACACTATACAAGTGTTAATGTCCGTTAGTCCGTTTCAGTGCTTCGCTTTTATGGATGTTGTCATCCCTGTTTTATTTAATTTTTGGACATTTTTGATAAATAGTTTTATCAAAAGCAATTCAGTCTATTTTTTTTTTAAATCCGCAGAAAGACTGTGACATACATGTATTTTAACGTTACTACTACTAGAACATAAGAATTTATAATGTTCATATCCTTTTCATATTTAGAGTAGCTTTTTGGGGAACTTATTTTTGTGAATAGATTTCGTGATTATTAAAAATAGATTCAAATTAAAAAATAGTAAAAAACATTTAAGCGATGCTTTTCTAGATTTAGAGTGCTTCCTTGTTCCTCATTTATTGGTCAGTTTGTTCCTCCAATAGGAGGGGAGGGGATGGGGTAAAGAAGGTTGGTAAAGTTGGGAAGTATCATACTATCCATGTATTCTATATCCTTTACTGAAGGCTTGTTCAACAGTAAATAATGTTACAACAAAAAAAGCATCAACTTTTACTTAACAGCATTAAAATAATTATTTAACAATTTAAATCAAACAAGGATGACAACATCAATAAGAGCAAAACTCTGAAATGGTAGGAAAAACGAACACCTGACACTGGATAAATACAGGACACTGTTTTATGGACATAATTACATTTTTAGGACTATAGAGAAGCTTCGCTTATGATATTACACTCTGTTGTCCCAGGAATCAGTATTTTAGAAATTAGTTGAATGAGATAATTATATCACATGAAAAATTGTTGTCAAAAAATTTAAAATTTAACATGTTTTTAACGGACATTCTGGTAACAATAATAGAATTGTTACACTTCCTAAATCGTACCTAACTACTGCAGGAATCGCCATGCAAAGTTTGAAATCGATAGAACAATCATAATAAGTTTTAATTGATTAAAAGATCTAACCAAAATGGACAAACCGGCCAACCATATTGATAGAAGAGCTTCGCTTTTAACAATATAAAACAATTTATTTAAATAAAATATTTTTATTTTATTATTGTTGATAGCTTTTAATAGGGGGCTGGGGAGGTTAGGAAAATACCCAAAATCAAGACAATTAAAAAGGTTCCCATGTAAGCATTTCCCCCAGATCTTTCAGACAAAAAAGCTTACTTCCTTGCCCTTAGCTTTAAGCAGAAGGCGGGGCCTAAAACAACCTAAAAACATTCATAAAGATTCCCTAAAAAGTATAACAAATTGGCAACAGCATTTCCAGAGATCTTTAGCTTCAGAAAATAAAGCTTAGTAAATTATATTCTAGGACTAGCGGCTTCGAATCTAGCATCTAGGGGCGTTGTATACAACTGGGTAAAAATTGGCAGAAAAATAGCTTAAAACCATACAATGGCATAAATATAAACATAAAACATCCTTAAACCATCCTGGGAACTATATGAAGCTTCCCTAAAAAGAAAAATTCAATTGGTTAAGCATGAAATCGTAATCTTAAGACAAAAAACCTTACTACTGTATTTTAAAGAATTTATACCGTTATCCTTAAATCTTACATACAAGATAAATTATAGAGTAGGTGCATAAAAATATAAATAAAAAGACTGAAAATAATCATTATTTATTACACTAGATTAAATGTATTTAAACATTATTGTTAAAAATATGGCATAATAATATTTTCCTTAAAAATAAAGGAGTAAATAAAAAAAAATATGTGCTTTTTTTTATTGATTTGAAAGTTCAGTGTTTGTTACAAGTATGTGTTCATGTAGATTATCATCCTCAATTAGGTTAAGAGCTCCCTTTGGACCGCTGAACATATCAAAATTATCATCATGAACAACCATGGCAAACTTTGGTTGATCTAACATTATTGAATTTCTACAAATTGTATCATATCTTTTTCGTTTCTTCTTACTCCTAATAACAAGACCTATGCTATTCCTAGCATTTAAATAGTATAGTGCTGGTTCATCTTTCCAAGCTGCAAGATTTAGATCGTAATAATCTCCCCAAGCTGCAAATTCATGTTTATGATCAATATTTTCATCAGCAAATACAATAATATTCTGTAATTCACTGATTTGTTTTAAATATGGTTCATCATCCATATTGATATAATTGATATGTTTTGGCTTGTTTACTAAGTCATCTTTCTTTATGGTAAAATAGGAGTCATAATATCTCCAAGATACATCAGCATAATTTCTATCTATGTTTCTCTTTGCATCTTCATAAAGTTCTTTGTTTTCAAATTTAATTTTCTCCTTTACTTGTTTCTCGCTTTCTTTTTCAGGTAAACTAAGAAACTCCTTTGTATTTGCCTCTCTGATAATATCTTTAGAAATTCTTCTGTATGTAATGATTGCAATACTCTCATCCTGGTCGAATAATTTGTATTTGTCTAATATTGCCTTAGTTAAGGAACTAATATTATGTTTATATTTATTATGATAGTGATGACACTCTGGAGCTTTTTCATCAGGATAAATATTTTCATGCAGATTTTTATCTTCAATTGCTACAGAACTATTCAGTTTATCTATATATTTATCCAGAATAATAATTGCAAAAGACATTGTTCTGAGTACTATATTCCTTAAACTGTCAGTCTCTTTGGGATCACAAATGATAATGTTCCTTGCTTGGGCACCCTGGAATTCATCTATACTTGTTACTAATATTCCTTCAGGTTTTACCATGTATTCCTTAAAGTCTCTGACAACTGGAATAGTTGAGGAAAGGCTTTTCTTTAACAATTCAAATATTTTAGTACTATAATAATTGTCTATATATAAAATAACAACACTTTCTTTAGGTTTGTGTATAAAATATTTGTTTACAGCAGCTACAATTAATAATATAAAATCAATTTCATAAATATTTTTGTAGTAAAAATTATGGTTACCCATGATATTAGTATCAGGAGAACAAGATATTTGTCCAGTAGACTCTAAAGCTTTAGCTAGATGGATAATTTGTTGAGAATTTCTCATATTTTTGGTGAGATTAACATGTACAGCATTATGATTCATTTTCATAGTTTCTAACCACTCTGCTTTCTCAGTTTCTAAATCTTGTCTCTCTTCATCTAATACTTTTAAGTTAACACAAATTGTCTCTATAGAGGCAGGAAAAACAATTTTTCCAATTATCATTTCATCAATGAATAAATGATCACAGTGATTATCTCTTAAAAAACTGTTTAATGCATTGATTATTTCAGTTTGTTTTAGGGATTTGTATTTGACATTCATCCTTAAATCTTTAGTAGTAATAACTTTGATATTAGGATAATAGTCAAAATCTGCTACAGCTATAATGTTCATAATGGATGATTCAGATGTGTTAAAATCAAGACCTATTGTAACTTCATATCTAATTGCTGTCATATCAATGTAAAATAATTGATCTTTACTATTACCTTTTGCACATTTTTTAGCTCTTTCCTTTAGTACATATGTTTTTCCAGTACCATAGTCACCATCTATGATAAGGAATTCAGCTGGTGAGTGTACTGCTTGCAGTTGTTTATTGTTGAGCATGTACACAGGATTATTACTCTCTTCTGATAGATCTTCAATCTTTTCTGGTAATTTTGATTGTTCATCAGTTAACATATTCTTAGGAACATTACCTTCTCCTGAAAGTCCTGTTAATGCTAGTTGTTCATCAGTTAGTATATTTTTAGGAGCAGAGCTTTCTCCGGATATTCTTTCAGTCCTTCCCATTAATTCTAGTTGTTCATCAGTTAGCATATTTTTAGGAATATAGCTTTCTCCTGATATTCCATCAGTTTTTCCAGTGAATGCTTTCTCAGTTTCTCTGCTAATTGTCAATGGATCTGATATTAGCTTATCGAATTTACTTGACTCCTTTATTGAAATGTGATATATTAATTCAGCTACAAGTTCTTCATATACTGTCTTATCATGATCATCAGATGTAACAAGTTTGTGTTCGGATATGTGCTTCAACCATGGTTTTACATCATTAACATCTTCATCTTGTAGAATGAATTTTTGACAGTTGTCACATGGTGTCGTGGTTTCTTCAAGAATGGTCAAATAAGGAACACAGGCAGCTCTGACAAACACCCAATCTTTGGAAAGCATTCCTCCAAACAATTTCTGTATGAAAGAAAAGTGTTGTTTTGTTTGATCTGAGGCTTCTTTAAGTAGTTTGAGTTTATCACTAGAATCATTGGACCCACGTTTGACCTCTATGTTTATGATAGCACTATACTCAGGAACTATCATGATGGTGTCCCATTCAGTCTTTTTTTCTTGCAGGCTAAAATTATAAAACTGATATTTGTAAAAGTTTCTTAATTTATCATCAGGGATCTTGTATAGGAAAGTATTTTCAATTTTATAATGATATTCTTTAGCATTGCAATTTTTCTCTTTAGACAACTTTTTTCTTTTAGGACTTGGACTAGAAGAACACTGATCTTTGTTTGAGCTTTCAGTGATAATATTCTGGAAATCAGATTGATTGTTCTTAACAACTATTGCCTGTTGCTTTGTTTCATTTCTGAAACGTTTTCTGTCTACCTGACTTTTTAGCACCTAAAATAAATTAAGCTAATATTTCATAAGTTTTTAATTTTTATTTTTTTAAATAATAACTAATATTATGATAGAATAAAAAAGAACAACAATGGAAAGACAAAAAAGAATCTTTTAGCAAGTTTGATAAAAAGTATGTTATAGATATCTCAAATTGAGATTATTTAATTGATCAAAATAAAAATGATTGTGCCTTAAATGATAAAGTGAATATAAGGTTTTAAGGAAAAATATATAGTTTATCATATGAAATATTATTATTCCTGTTTAAACAGCCAGTTCTGTGGGCTTTGAAATTCCAATGGATTTTCCCTCCACTTCTTATGTTCCTCAATACAAGACTTCAATTTCTCCTCTTCAACATCTTCTATTTCAAGGATCTCCTTCATTCTTTTCTCATACTCATTAAATTCTGCAAATTTATCCTTGCCTCTGGTATCTTTTCCTTTTTTATCTAATTGGTGAATGCAATCAGCTGCTTGAAAGCCAAGGAAGATGAATGATTCCATCTTTAATTTTCTAGCTGTATTGACAAGCTCATGATGTAAACTTTCTTCAAGATGTTTATCCAAAATCTGAGCATCTTGCTTTTCCCTTCCCTTGTTTCCTAACACAGTTGGTTTCTTGGGTGTTACAAAATGATTTGGAATAGCTATAACCTTACAGTCTGGATCATAATA
>LS052457.1:14611-24645 GCA_900241095.1 Acartia tonsa | reverse complement strand
CTTAAAACCCTGGGTTTTTAAGGGTTTTTGGGTTGGGTTGGGCTTTTTAAAAAAACCCTGGGTTTTTCCCCACCCTGTTCCTTCCCCCACCTTTTTTATTCTAATATACTTTCCTTATCACTTTTGTAAAAGGAGTTAAAATTCTAATCAATTTAGGCACTGCTTGTATTTTCTGTGTTTGATCATGATGATAATGGTAAACATGATTTGATTGGCACAGCTCATATGTCGATGGAGGTAATCATTAGAAACTTTTCCTGTCCTTTTAATACCTACTACACAGTAGTTATTTCTTATGTAAAAAGAGTCTTTATCTCTCTGTTATCTCAAAGTCAATTCTAGTATATAGAGTAGAGAGGTTTTTTGGTTTGTCCGGTAAGATCTTGCTAACGGCTGAACAGATTGAGTTGGTTGCAACTCAGTTTGGCTTCACACAGGTCCCGGGATGGTTTTAAGACTGTTTTTCTGTCCCCCCCCCCTTTTTTTCTTTTCTAATCCAGAATCCAAAGGTCATAGGGGCTCATCTGATTGTATTTAATATATAAATTATTTTTAGGAAATGTTGTCAGCTGAGCAAAGAAGTTTTCCATTGATCAACGAGAAGAAAAAAGCTAAGAAGGGAAGCAAATATAAGGACTCTGGTGTTCTAATTCTTAACAGGATTGTTTTAATGTCTTTGATACAGAAATGTTTGTTTGTCACATTTTTTTTCAAAGTGGCAATAACTAAGAGGATATAAAGGGATAGTTCCACTGATGATACCAATAGAGTTTACCTCTTTAATATAGTGTTAATAATTTTAAAGAATAGAATGTATTAAAAGTTGATTTTACCACTATAATACTTATAGTTATAATGTTAAAATATTTAAAACTAAGGGCTCTGTATTGCGAAGAGGCAAAGAAAAATAGCTTAAATATCAGCATACAATGGTCTAAAACCATCAAATGTGAAGTATACCTAAAAAGATAAGTGAATCGCTTCAGTAGTCATTAAGAATCTAAGCTTCAAACAAAAGCCCTGAATACTTTAAATAATTTAAAATTAGAATAGAAAATATTAATTTCCTAGTATCTTGGATATTTTTTCTATATAAATTGTTTTAACATTCTAAATAAAGGTTTACCACAAGATAAATAGATTTTTAATACAATTCTTAACATGTGACAAGTTAGGTGATGTTTGTTGATCCCAAAATCCTTCGAGAACATTCTGTGAACATTACACACAGAAAAACTATTTTAATAAACTACAAAATAAAAGTCATTAAAACAAAAATGTTTAGTGTGCACATAGAAAAATTCTTCAGTTTTCTGGATTTCATCCAAGGCGGGTTACAGCTCAACTTTACCATTGCTGTAGATTTTACTGGCTCAAATGGAAATCCAAGGTAATCTGTTGAAAACAGGAATAGCAATCCGAATCCGTTTAGGATTAATCCGCTATTTTTTGGATCATAACTCTGAATCCGAAATCCTTGAAAAGTTAGCCTCTAGGGGATGGCGGCGGAGAGGTCAGGAAAATAGCCTTAAACCAACTCCAAGACATTTATAAAGCTTCCGTATAAAGTTCAACCATTCCGGACTCAAATTTTCTGAGTTCTAATCGGCTAAGTGGATAATGAAATATTAAGTTTTAGACAGACATCATTTTCTTTTGTATTATAGATATTTTATTTCTTTCCTAGGGATCCGAAGTCATTGCATTATTATCAGCCTGGTTATGATAATCAGTACACACTAGCACTCAGATCAGTAGGGGAAATTGTTCAGGTAATAGATTTAGTACATCTAAAAGGGCCAAACGGGACCCATATTATAAAGTAAATTCTAGCAGACAAGCACCTTTCTTATACAATTCATTCCAACAATACCAACGACGAAATTTTTGCCCATTTAATTTCCCGCAAAGGTAACTTTTACATTCATTGACTGAAATAAATGCTTCCATATTATACTAGGGAAGAAATTTTTACACATAATTTTCCTATCTAAGCTCTATTCTATGAAACATTTCACTTTCTTTCGTAAACTATATTAATGAAAATAATTTGTTTTATCAAATATTATTGTTTGATTCGCCTATTTGTTTAGATATAATTTTAGAATAAATGACTATTTATGTATTTTTGTTTAATTTGAATGAATTGTTAATCAAAAACCTGATAATTTGGAAGTACCTACATAAACAGTTCAATAAAAAAATACATATCTATTCAAATAATTAGAATTTTATAAACATTTTAGGATTATGATTATGACAAGCACTTTCCATGCCTGGGATTTGGGGCGAGGATACCACCCAACGGAGAAACATCACACGACTTTTTCCTCACCCTGAACCCCAACCAGCCTTTCTGTGATGGTCTGAATGGTATTCTGGCGGCGTATGCACAATGCATCCAGGAATAGATACTTAAATACTCGTGGGAAGATAAACATATTTCCGTCCCCTAAATGCATTCAGTTAATTCAAGTTTTCTTTATTTGATTATATACATTACTAGCGGCTACGCCCCTAGAAGCCTCTAGGGGCACTTGAGGTAGGAGGGAGAAAAGTCGACCTCATCCAACTTTAAATTTTAGTTTCAAAAGAGTAAAAAAAAATATTTTTTTTTGGGGGGGGTGTTGGGTAAAGACACCCTCCTCAAAAATAGTTTAAAACCTTCCTAGGACCTATAAGAAGCTTCACTGTAAAGGAGAACAATATCGGTTCAGCAATTAGCGAGATCCTTCGGGACAGACAAAAAACGCTTACTACTTTATATAATAGGATTACACATATCGCTCAATTTTTTTCTCACTTTTTTTTCCAACACGCACATATTTTTTATTCCCTTCCTTCATTTCTTCTAGAGGTTCATCCCCAATCCCTCTACTACCCCCTTAAAAAATTTCTACACCTCTGTTAAACAGCTATGCATCAGTTAAGGAGAGCGTCTGTTTGCTCTGGACAGGTTGTTTGCTTCAGTTAGGCATTCGAGTATGCTGTTTACCCCTCTCCATCCACACTGCCACAGTGATCAGAGTCCCCACTTGCCTCACCCCTGACAAAACCATTTACACACGCCACTTTTTAGCAAAAAAATCAAATTTGCCTTATTTTCTAACGATCTTTCGTTATAAGCATTTCAATTAAGTACCTAATCAACCTATAGAGTGTTCAACTGTTTGGACCAACAAACTTTTCTCCAGTCATAGAGCATGTCGCTAGATTTGCAAGGAATTCAATTATTATTTATTTTATGTCTAAAGAATATTTAAACGCAAGATAAACTTAGTTTTATATTGGTAAAATATTAAATACAACTAGAAACATAAAGAGGGAACTCTACGGCTGCTTTGTCAAGCTTATGATTTCAATAGTTAAAGTAAGGCGAACGCTTTTTCCTAAAAATCAGGCCAATGAATTATCCCTTACTGTCATAAGAAATGTTGACTTTTGAGGATATTTTAGGTTAAGACCGTTTCAGGCCAAATTAAAAATCAAATTAGTGAGGGGGAGGAGAGGGGAGGAATGGGATTTAAGACTCCTAATTCACTGGTACCCAAAGTATTGTAACTACGTTATCATTTTTGTTGGCTCAATACCTTAGGGTATTTATATAATCGTCCATTGACTTATTATTCTTTAAGATCCCTGGCAAATTACCCAGGTATCTAAAGAGATAAGACAATGGTCGACTAATTGATGTACATCCCCAATGTTAATACACAAAATTACCCCTTCTATGATTACAATTAGTGTTTGAAACGTATGGACATTCAATTTAATAAAATAATCAATCAAAATTCATTAGAAGTCCCTAAAGTTGTTAAGCTAACTAATAAATAAAAGTCATTATAAGACCTTGGGGATTTATGTCATATAAACAGCCCTTTGTCCCCTCTGTCTGCAAAATGCCAGTTTTAAATGAACCAAATGTGAATTGAATTTCCCCAGGCGAGGAGTTGCTGACCAGACCAACTATTTTATCCTGTTGATCATCACTGATGGAATTATTACTGATATGGAGGCAAAACTTGCATTACATTTCTTAAACAAGGATGACAACATCCATAAAAGCTTAACTCCGAATTTCAATGTAGTAAGAACAAACGGACATAAAAACTTTATAGAGTGTCAAAATCTAATAAGCAGAAAATTAATTTTAAAGTTCTAATAGAATTCTGTTTAAGAACATTTTAGGACTTGAGTAATAAGAAGATACTTTCTTAAAATTTTTGTAAATTGTTATCCTAGGAATCACTGTTAAAAAAAACATCAGCTTGTTTCTTATTGAATTTCTGGTAAAGATTAAAGAGTTGTCGCGCTTTCTAAATCGTACCTAACTATTAGAGGAATCAGTATGCCAAGTATGATATTAATAGGATAACTCTAACATACATAAATTAACGAAAAGTTGCGTAATATTCTGTAATTCTTATATTCTGATGTCATTCTTTCTCTTTCTGTTTTTAATGACCACTGAACATGATTTCTAGACGTAATTGAACATAATGTAATGCATTTCACAATTGCCAGGCTACCAAGCGGACCATAGTAGAGGCGAGTGGGCTGCCCATGTCTATTATAATAGTTGGTGTGGGGGAGGAGGACTTCTCTGCTATGGAGGCTCTGGACGGGGATGACAGGGAGCAGACAAGGAAAATTAATTTTTATTCATATTTGTGCTTGTCCAAGGAATGTAACACTTTGTGCCTCATACTTTTCAGCTTGTCAAAAAAATTAGAATTTCAAAAATATTTTTTTTTGCTGCTGAAAAAGCTGGAGGGTAGTTAATTTTTCTTTAGGTGTTATATTCCTTTCTTGCTTGTCCTTCTATTTAGCTTTATTGGCCACATTCATTAGAGCTGGATCTTTAAATCATTTTATTGGTGAGCCAGATCGGGGTGAGCCAACTTTCCACCAATGAGAGCACATCATCTTATGAAATGCCGCGCTGTGATTGGCTGAAATTCGGCTTACCTCGATCTGGCTCACCACTAAAATGATTTAAAGATCCAGCTTAAGATTAAAAAGAGCTTTTCCTATATATTCTTACTTAAAGAACATTTATGAAACATATTTTAGAAGCCTTGCGGCACACGCAGGTTTATTTAGAAGTTTTTTTTTTTTAAATTTGCTTAATTTTACACTTACACTAGTATTCGATGATGAACTTCTGAACCGATATGTTTCTGCTTCACATTATAGCTTCTCAAAGGTCCTGGGAAGGTTTTTAACTATTTTGGGGAGGTCGGTACACAACCCTATCAAGAGAAATCGCTCCTGTATGAAAATGAACTCCCCAAAGGCCTCTTAGGCGTAGCCGCTATTTATACGATGTCTATAAGTTCTTATTCTGTAAAGTATTTAGATTTGTGCTGTTTTTATTTACTAACATTAGGTAACATTATAAGTTGTTAAGTTTTTTTTAGGTAGGTATTTAAAATGGTTAAATTTTCATGTTTATACTTGTAAAAATTTAGCTTTCCAAGATGTTTCTATATGTAAAACTTCTTGTTTTACGTTATCGTGTCATAGATCGTGTCCCCAATTGTCTTTGTCTAATAAAAGTAGATAATCAGAACCTAATTTTAATGAAATATACCCGTACTATAGAAAATGTCCTGAAGAAAAGATAGAATTTGTTCCCTTTTTATATATATGAATTATAATTTGTGAAAACTGCATAATGCCCCAAGCCAATTAATTAAATAAGATATTGACTAATTTCTGTCAATTGTAAGTGGGCCAAATTAAGCAATACTTTTTGTTCCTTTTAATAAAAACACACTTTATTAGTCTTTCATTGGCTAATGCCTGCAAAGAGCAAATAATAAAGCACAATTATAAATTGGGAAGAGTAAAAAAAAGTTAATTGTATTTCATGTGTAGGAGACTGTCCAGTGGAGTTAAAACAGCAGAAAGAGATATTGTTCAGTTTGTTGAGTTGAGAAAGTAAGTACAGGCCATTTTTTAGGGGTATTAGTCAGGGATCTAAAGGGATAAGACAATGGCCGATAAATTGATGTTTATCCACAAAATTACTCATTCTATAGATTACAATTAGTGGTTGAAGCGGGGTTAGACACTCAACTTATTTAAACAACTATTAAAAATTCAATAAAAGTCCTCAGAATTGTTAAGCAAACGAATAAAAACGTCAAAACTTTGGGGACTAGTGTAATAAACAGCCTCTTGTCCCCTTCATTCCTGAGTATGAGTGCTTTCACACAAAGTGCCTATTGAGCAGAGCTCTGATATCCCCTCCCCTATCCTAGATTAAATATAAGTCACGTGGGTTGGGGCTGATTCCTATGCTTACCTCTGCAAGTGGAGCTAACTGAACGGGGCCTATGTGTGCGGTGCTCTAACCCTGAGGGTCTTCCCATTACCCAATAAAGCATATCCTTTTCTGACATAAAGTAAAAATAAGGGGAAATTGTTTTAGTTCTCAGCGCAGTTTTATATAGGGATTTAATTTCCTAAATCATGATTTGTTTAGGTTTGCAGCTAACGGAACATGGAACAAGGAAGCCTTGTCTCAATGCGTCCTGGCTGAACTACCAAGCCAGGTACTTGTATTCTAACCGGTTTTAGAGTACCTGCGATATGGGATCTTAAGAGTTAAGACGATAGACATGAACTTTTTAATATAACCAATTTAAATTGTTTGTACAAGCTTATCAAGATTTGATGAATGTCTATAAAGTTTTTAAGTCCTCAAATGTTCGACCGTGTTTATAAAACTTATTGGAATAGTTTAATTTAAAGTTTAATGTCCAAGTGTGGGTCGATTTTAGAATTGCAATGTGGAACTAACAACTACAGTTAGAAACCCAAAATCGAAAAATATATTTGCTTTGCAATAAAAATTTTGCCCCCTACTAAGAACCGCTCAATTTTTTAGGTGCTTGGACGCGGCCTCCGTGTCCATAAGCTTCTTTAATTTTATTTAGTATTGGGTTTCTATATAATATTTGAACTATAAGTGCATACATCATTAAAAATCGACCCACTCTAATGTCAATTTTTCTCTGAGTTACCATCCATTATTTTCTAGTCCCCACAATACGATACTTATTTTAAAAATAACTTCTTTAATATCTATTTGATTTTAAGGTTACTACCTACATGAAAAAGATGGGATACAAACCTAATATCAATTCATATTAATGATAAATCCATCAAAAAAAGAAAATGAAAAATGGAGATGCCTGTTCGAAATATCTGTATAATTAGATATTTCTTTAACTTTTTACAATTCAAACTGTATGGTTATTTGTGTGTGAAATTGACTTATTGTTTAATTTATTATAGAATGTATATTATTATATGTATATTTCTAGTCAAACGATTTTTGATGCTGTGTTTTTATTGATTGTTATTTAAAAATAGAACTAAAAGTACTTTGAAAATCTTTCTGATCTCAAGTCTAATTCCATTGTATTTTTTAAAATTTTGTAAAAAAAAAATAAAAAAATAATATTACTTATTCCTGAATATTACTAGGTAGCTGTTAAATGTACAAAATTATAATGAGACCTAATTGATAGTTTTATACTGCATGATTATTTTTTAAACCAAACTAGAATTGGTATGCCTTTTAAAAATTACCGGATTTTTTAAGCTTTATTACAATAATATAAAGATTTATATTTCAATTTGTGATCTTTAAAATTGCTATTAAAATTATATGTGTATTGTGTACCTAATCAAAATTTACGAAAAATAAAAAAACAACCCAGAAATGTATTTTATATTGTTAAAAATCTAAGATTTATCTATTTATTTTCAATCAAACAAAAAATCAACGATCCTACTAGAGTGCCAAATATTGCTTTAACCTTTTTGATGTACCTTTCTGTCATTAGTACTTCTGCTTAAAGTAAATTAGACTATAAAGAAATTAAACTAGAAATAAAACGCTTTATAATAGCTTCATGTAAATAATGTTGATTTGCACAATATTTGTTATGTAATTTTATAATATTTTATTGTTATTATTGGATCCAAACTTTATAAATTGACTATTATTATGTATTTTTCTAAAAGGATAATTTGTAATTATAAAGTAAATATTTTATATAAATGTTATATGTATGTTTTTTACCTAACGCTTTAAATTTCAGATGTATTGTATAAACCTAATATTAAAGAACAGATGAACTGTACTTTTAGAATATTTAAAGATAAAATGTTATTCAAATGAGGATATTTTTGGATTCCATCTAGTATTACAGGTTTCCATACAAGGTATTTTGATAATTTTGTACAACAAACTATATTAGCTATATATTTTATCAATTTAGATATCTAATCATTTACGTTTTACTTATTATATTTTTCGATTGAGCCTAATATTAAAGTAGGAGGATGACTGTTGCTTAAGATCTCGCTAACCACTGAACCGATTTGATTCTTCCTGTTTAGTACCTATAGAGTTTATAACTATAAAATGACACCTTCCTAGTTTTTTTCACTGAAATTTTTGTCCGTAATCCTCTATTTGTGTAGCGAAGGATCTTGCTAACCATTGCAGTGGTACGGTTCTTCTTACATTGCAGCTTCTCATCTAAAGAAGATTTATAACTATTTTGGGGGAAGGGTCCACCATCCTCCTCCCAAGAGAAATCATAACGTGTAAAAAAACTACTTACCCCCGCTCAAGTTTTTTCTTCATTCTTTTTAAAACTAAATTCAAAATTGGAGTATCGACTCCCAATCCTTACAATTATTTAATTGCCTCTAGGGGCATAGTCGCCATAATCTATATATTAATGCTCTATTCTTAAGATGGCAACGCTAGAAGATTTACCTGAGCTGGTTTTGAGAACAATTTTTTTCCACCTTCCCCGTGGAACACAAGCTAACCTTAGATGCGTTTCTAAATGGTAGGTATTGAGATTTTTAAAGTCTTTAGGCATGCATATGGTTATGAACTAAATAATTCTACAAGCAGCTACGGCCTTAGCTTTTAGGAAGTTTTATATTTAAATGTGCTGGAAAAAAAAGAGTAAAACCATCCCAAGACTTTAATCTGAAAATGGGTTTCTACAACTTTAGCTAAACATATGAATACGGAAAATCTGTTATTTAAAATCATTATGTCCGTATATCCATCCATTATTTTTATGCTTCGCTACTTAAGGATGTTGTCAACCTTGATTTTTATTAGGATGTATTATCAAGTGACCAAGCAAGAGGGCGCTTATTTCAATACTTGGCGGATTATTCCTTACCAACACAAAGATCTGATAGATATTTTGGATGTTGCTACAGCTGCTCGTAATAGGTAGGTTCTGCATTGAAAATACTAGGGATGGCTATTCGAGTCTGTTTGGGATTTATCCGTAAATATTTATTTCGAAGCTTGGTGATTCCTATGCAAGTTAGGTATGATTTTGAAAGCGTAGCAACTCTGTAATCGTTACCAGAATGTCTTGTCCGTACGTTCATTTTAAACGTGTTGATATTTAACTTTTTTAACAGCAAATTTTTATGTGATATAGTTATTCCATTGATCTTATTTTTGAAATACTGATTCCTAGGACAACAAAGTACAATGTTATAAGCGAAGCATCTATATAACCAAGTACTAAAAATGTAAGTATGTCCTTAAATACTATCCTGTATTTTAGCAGTTTTTCAACAAATTTACTTACAATTTGTTTCGATTTTTATACATTTATATTCTGATTATTCAGTTCTGACAAGTAACGTGTTAATGTTCGTTTGTCCTACCGTTTCTGAGCTTCGCTTTTATGGACGTTGTCATCCTTGTTGTCGAAAAATTGGCAGATTAATTTGAAACATGAATATATTATATTCGATATATTTATCTAGAAATGCTGAGAGGATGGAGTTGGTTGACATTTCTCTTGATTTTGGTCATATACATATTTTAACAGGCAAGATATATTTTATGCAAAATTGACCCTGCTAAAGGGGGGGGGGGGGGTTAAAAATTAAAAATATTAAGAAAGTAAATAAAATATAAAAAAAAGAACAAAGAGAAAAAATTAAAAATTTTTTGCAAATTTTGAACC
>LS052457.1:0-11022 GCA_900241095.1 Acartia tonsa | reverse complement strand
AAAAAGGATTACTTCGTGTGACAGCATAAGAAAAAAAAGCCCCAACCCCCTAAAAAAATATTGGGGGAGGGGGGGGGGGGGGTAGGGTATGGAGTTTAAAAACTAAATTCCTGTGGCAAAGGTCTGTGCTCAGCAGCAGGTGGTACAACTACGCGTCTTGGCGGCGCTCCTTCAGGATTTTCTTCCATGTAGTTTCTCACTCTAATTTAGGCACTTATTGTTAACCTTTGTGTACGTACATATAAAGGAAAGGACATTGGGGACTACACTAGTACCCAAATGTTAAACAGGCTGTCTCTTTTAAAAACTTAGTAATGTCCAAACTTTCCAAGCAATAATTCAATCTACAGAAGTGACAATTTTGTGACTTATCATAGGGAATTTACATAAATTTATCATCCATTGTCTTATCTCAAAATATAATAGAAAAGCCCTATAGATTTCAACCCTTAAAAGAGGATTCCTGTAACAGAGACAAAATAAACTATATAAAGGGAAAAGTAGGTTGTGGGTAACGATAATATTCACTAAATATGTGTATTCCTTATTGAAAAGAACTTCAGACAAAATTTTTTTTTATTAAAGTTAACGATACTTGAAAATTGTTAATAAAACCTGAAAAATTAATCGAAAACTTTGCTAATGTCAAGCTGACAAAAATTAGTTTTTAACATATAATACATAGAATTACCATGGACAATCAAATAATGTTTTTAAAATTGGATATCTTTAAAATAATTGGCATTATTTGTAATGTTTGAATCTCTTTAACACAATTTTTTTTATAATTGTCAATTATGTTATTATTGTCAGTTTTGCATTGGCGAAGCATTCGGTGTTCTTTTTCGATTTTTTAAAAAAAATTTTAACTTAATTTTTTTAAAATTCGATAGGTACCTAAGGAATACACATATTTAGTAAATATTATCGTTCTACTACTGTTTTTAAGCCTTAAAACACACACCTTTTCGGATTTTACCCGCAACCTACTTTTCCCTTTTATATTTAAACAGTGATTCCTAGTAAGCTTAGGAATAACGTTACTGACGTCATAGAAGTACCAAATGTTATTTACAGCAGCCTTTTCGATCAAATTTCCAACAAATATTATGTTTTAATATTGCAACTTTATTTGTCTATGTTCGTTTGTCCAACTGCAATAATTGATGGGCTACGCTTTACGTTGTTAACATTCTCTAAATATTTCTCTAATATATTCTTGGTTAACAAAATTGCCTTGTTTGTCTAATTCTAGCTCGTTCATCATTCCTCCACTCCCCCCCTGCCCCAGACCTAAATCCACTATCAACATCATCCGTGGGGGCAGCACCACCCTCCACACGCCTCCTAGAGGCCGCCCTATCCCCTGTGGGCGCAGCGGGTATATCCTCCATTCTCCTTCCCTCCGTGGCGTGATCTCTCTTTCGTGAGGGTGCACGGGGGCCGTTGGCTTCCACACTGCCACTCCCTTGTTCTTCTGCTTGGGGCTGTCCCCCTGTTGCTGTTGATATAAGCGAGTATATGACTCCACTGGTGTAAATAAGAGACGGAAATATCTGTTCATTCCTCTCCTGTGCAGTTTCCACCAGAATTCGTAGTGGACCAAAAGGGGCCAATACGGCAAATAGATCCCATAGGGATATGACTCCTAGTACAGTCCAGGTTGTGTAGTTGGGTAGGTACTTTATAAAGATCAGTGCCATCAATGCGGATACAAAAATCAGGTATGCCTGTTGTAGAAGTAAAGGACCTTTCCAATAGATGGACAACATGCCCATGATACCAAAGTTCCAGATGATTATGGCCAGAGTGATGTAGTCCATAGGAAGGTTGGCAGCTTTCAATACCTCTGATAAATACAGATAAGAGAATAAGAAAAGCAACATCAAACTGGAAACAAACAACCATCCATAGATAAGCTTCCTGCACTCATATTTGTAGGCCAGCACTAGCAGAACGGTCATGACCGCTATGACCACTAGGAAGATGCCCGCATTGGCCAGGGACTCCAGGGCTAGGGTACCAGCGTCGTCGCTCTGCTCGTGGAATGGTGTGTACACAAGATATGTTCCTACAAAAAAAAATATAATTTCATAATAGTTATTTATCGTATTAATAGAAAGAGTAGGGGAAAGTCTTTGATCTAGAACACTGAACAGCTCTCCAAACCTTCCTTGGACCTATGAGAAGCTTAACTGTAAAATTCAACCTTGTCGGTTCAGCGGATAGCGAGATTCTTTCGATTCACAACATAAAACAGACACACATCATATGCTGTTACTTGTATGCAAGGGTATGATATTTTTTCTACCCAGGATTTTACAAAGATAAGACATTCGCCAATTATGATACACAAAATTACTTATTCTGAAGATTAAAATTAGTTGTTAAGTGCGGACAATCAACTTAATGAACCAGCCAATCAAAATTCAAATGGAGGAGTAGGTTGCGTTAAAAATTCGTAAAGGTTGTTAGTTTTAAGTTAAAAACAGTAGGTAGCAGAACGGAAAAAAAAATTTTAACTTTAAAATTTTTTTTTGTCAATAAGAAATACACACATTTAGTGAATATTATCGTTCTACTACTATTTTTAAGCCTTAAAACTCACACATTTAGGGATTTTAAGCGCAACCTACTCCTCCCTTTGTTAAGCTAACGAATAAGAAAACGTTATAAAACTTTGGGGACTAGAGTAAACGGCCCCATGTCCCCTCCGTCCCTAAATTTTACCTTTCTCTGTGTAGTAATCTATTGACACTATAGAAGCCACGACAAGCGCCACACAGATGGTGACGGGTACAAATAGTTTGATCACGTGGTTGGCCCCGTATTTCAAGTTCAACTCCTCCTCCTCTACAAATTCCTCCTAAAAGAATAACAGGAATCAAATGGATAGGATAATGTTAAATAATAGGTATACATACAACCCCAATGATGATAAACAAAAACACCAATTCTGAAGATATACATAATTGGTTGAAGTACGGAACCAAACAGATAATAGATACCTATATGATATACGTGGATATATTGGCAGAGGAAAAATAGTCATCGAATTAGCTTACTAATATAGACCTCATGTATTGATCAATTCGTTCATTCAGTAGGAGGGTAGAGGATGGGGTAAAGGGAGGAAAAAGGTGGTATTGTTATTTTAGCCAGCTTCGAGCGTCACATTATCAGAGTACAAACATCAAAGTAATAATACCTATATAATAATATGTAATAATATCAGGGTTAAAAAAGGGATAAATCAAAAGATAAAAATTGTTGATACAACTCCAATAATGAGTAACAAAATTAGCCCTTCGATCGATTATTAATCCTCTAACCTGTAAGTGATGTCTGTATTGTTGGTGACTTTGTTGTTGGACAATGGCTGCATGTTGCTGCGGGTGGGAGGTGCCTCCTCCCCCATCAGGTCCCAGTAAATTCTGTTGGCTGCTTCTAGAATAAAATAGGGATCTTAAGATACATGGATCGATGATAAACGAAAATACCACACATATTAAGATTAAAATCATCGGTTAAGTTTGGACTAGGGATGGCAATCCGTCACATTTTTGGACCGGATTCGGATTCTTATTTTTGGCGGATTCCGGATTCTAGCAATATTTTAAAAGGCTTTTTTAAAAATTTAAGTGCTACATATGTCCTAAAACTTAATGTTCTTGGTGTTCTACATAATTCACTACCGATAATCGAACCAGATTTTAAAATATTTTATATATACCTAATGATGATAATCTTTGCCTTTAAAAAGTGGGAGTTGAAAGAAAAAACTCAAGCCGCTAATTTTAGCGTACCAATTAAAAATCCGAATCCGCTATTAAAAAACGGATTCCGGATTGCAAACCTTAGTTTAGAACTTCTGGTTTAAACAAGCGGATCAAGAATTAATAATAAATGTAATATTTTTAAGCCGATTGAATGATGAGATAGTTATTTTTAAAAATATTTGGTTTCAAGTTTATTTAAATTGTTCATATTAAAGTAGTCTCAAGGATTGCATGATTTAAACCTTAGTTCTAAGTATATAAATAACATTCACATACGAATATTTAATAAGCATTCTAAAACAGTTATCAATAGGTAACGAAAATACGTCTATTCAAACTCATTTATATATGTACATGTACCCATGATCAAATATGGATAATGGATACGTACCCGTCCCATGGGTACTACTTTAGGATAGATTAGGTACTTACCCGCCCCTGTGTCTTCTTGATTGGGGGGCTACCGGCCCCTCGTGATGACTAGATACATTTCCGCCGACAACAATTTCTGCCATTTTAGCGGTTTTTTGGTTAACTTCTTTACAAGTTTTCTTAACCTTTTTTTTATAAATATCTACATATTAATCTGAAAAAAATTATCATAGAGAATCATTCCAGTCATAAATTACTCCATAATTAAGCAGGTTTTAGGCTACAGTAGCAGCTTGAGCTGAGGAGGTAGATCAACATTAATTTAAGTCGTTTCTCAATCTTTTCAGTCATTTTTTAACAAACTTATTTGTTATATCTTTTAAGTAAATATATGATTTAAAATAATATATTATTTTTATAATAAGATGGCATAAAACTCGCTAAAAATTGGTAAATAAAACAATTTATTACATATTTCATTTTTCACTTGCCGCTTACCCAAACACACTTATCAATAAAATGTAGCGCGGCATTTTATCATTATATGCGCGCTCTTTATAATTCAAAAGTCGTCTTCGGTTGGAATAAGGATTTTAATAGCAGGGATCATTGGGGATGAGACAAAAGGTAAACAGTAATTAAATCCTCAATTATAACAAACAAAATTTCCCTTTTTAATTAGCTTATTAACTTCAGAAGTATAGATTCATGATTGGTAGTGTAACCTTTGCAAGAGAATTTTATGAATAAATTCGTAGAGCAAAACAAAAAATGGTGATTTCAATTACGATCAGACATAATGTAGTCAATGCATCTTAATTAGTATAAGGAAGTAAGTCTATTTCGAGGCAATATTACAGCATCGATGTTTAAACTCAACATTGAGTACACTGTTATATGAATCACAATGCAAAGTTTTAAATCGATAGGACAATTCCAACTTGTATATCTATCAAAAATATCGGATCTACTGCAGTTCACGGTAAAATATTGCTGGTAACGAATATTGCTAAAAATCTATGAGTTTAAAAGGCTGCTAGCTGCCAAAAGGCTAAATGTACAGATCATGCCCGCACACTTTTTTAAGCGGCATAAGAAGGCCTACAAATAATCTGGAATAGCCATAAATCAATAATGCATAATTATCTCGCAGTGCAGATAAATGCGCGAAAAAGGCCTATTTTACGCGTATTTTCTTCATTGAAGCTTTCTCTGTGCATCATTGGATCTTGGAAATTCCATATTATTTGTAGGCCTTCTTATACCGCTTAAAATGGTGTGCGGATATGATCTGTACTTTCAGCCGTTTGGCAGCTAGCAGCCTTTAAAATTCATAGATTATTAGCAATATTTGTTACCAGCAATATTTTACCGTGAACTGCAGTAGATCCAAGTTTTAAGACAATCAGGTATCCAATTATCAAACTATATTTTAAGGTTGCCAAATCTGAAAAATTTGATCCTGTGTAACAGCGCTCAGGAAAAAACATGAATTGCATACTATATTGAAGCCTTTAAAGGCGGTAGAATAAAAAATGACATCATTCAAAATGTATAAGAGTCTGAAGAGAAGAAAAATATATATGGAGGGAATGTTTGAGGTCTATTTTTTACGGTGGTGGTGTTGAAATACCCCCATTCATCTACCAAATAGTCTTAAACCTGCCACAAACCAATAAATTGTTTTCATGAAAATTGTTGACCAATTGGTGTTTTTGTTAAATCTTAAATATTAAAATTCATGTTTTTCATCAGGCTTACCTGGATATTATTGTCCTCAAAAGTCTATCCACATTACAAACTTTGGAGTTGACAGACTTCCTAATACCCCACCCATTTGAAGAAGACTCAGACGGGATCGAGAATGTTGAAGCATTAAAACAGTTTGAAACTAAAATCCGCGAAATGGGTGGTTTCAAAGAGTTGGCGCATTTACGGGTGGACTCAAATCATCTTGAGTTTCTGATTACTGAAGCCGCAGCTACTCTTACATCTCTGGTTATTGGGTTTAAAGAGCTGAAAGATCCTTTTAGGTTTGTTGTGTTTGGTTTTCAATTTAGAATTAAATTTTTTTAAATTAAAATTAAAAGGTGCACTCCCAAAGTGGCTATAGCAGCCCGTGTTTAAAAAGTACAAGAAGTCACACACAATCACATGTCTTTCCTGTTTTTAAAATATAGGGGGAGGAATTTTTGGTTAGTTTGTATTTTTACTAAAGGTAAGATCAGGTTAGGTTATATTGGGTACTGGGTAGCCCCTCACTTTGACGGAAAGCACCAAATATTTAAGTTTTTTACCTTTATGAATTAATTTGTAATGTACAGGCCTCCCAGTTCCAAGTTGCCTCAGCTAGAAGACTTGTATTTTAGCTGCAACTTTACAGAATGGACCAGACAACTTATTGTTAACAGTTCTGCTCATCTCAAATCATTAAGGTAATTAAACCAGAGTTTTTCAACAGTAGCAAAACTTCTGTAGATGTTTGTCTGCTTTGAATAAGATTTTAATGAAGCTATGAAGTTGTAAATAAGGATATAATTTTGCTGGTTTCCTACTGCTATTTCTAAACCAGACACTACGTTGGATATCCGCTCGTTATCAGGAAGGTTCAGGTAGCTATACGTCCGGCCCCTCGGGGTTAACAAAACTGGTTTGAATCTTATATTTTTTCATCTTATATCCGTGGAAAATTGTATATAATACGATGCGATTAATAACTAATAGGTATTATATTTTAGAATTCAACATCTGTTGCCAGATTTTCTGAACTATTTGGACTCGGACATTGGTTATCCTTCTTTGCAAAAATTAGTTTTTCACTCAAGGTATTTAATATTTATAATTATTATATGTTACACTAAAGAGACTTTGCACAAATGATCCCAGCTACTTTCAGTAGTAATATCAGGGATCGAAAAGGATAGGTCAATGGTCGATAAATTGATGTACATCCCCAATGATGATACAAAAGATTACCCCTTCATTGGATTACAGCTAGCGGTTGAAACGTTTGGACCCTGAACGTAATGAACCAACCAAAGGTGTTAAGGCAACGGATAAGAAATTGTGAACTAGTGTAATAAACAGCCCAATGTTCCCTCCTTTCCTGAATAATATTAAACTTTTTCTAGACGCATAGCATCTCTTGATAAGTATCTGCTTTCTCTCACTGATTCACTACTACCAATAGAAAAGTTCTATACTACTATTAGAGTAAAGTTCTTTGAGTATATGATAGATAACATCTGTTTTTTTGTTGTTCATTTTTCAAGATTTCCTTTTTTGGTGTCATAATTAATTTCCTAGGTATTTTGTACTTCATAGTGGATTTGTAAACTAAAACCTTTTTGAACTTTTCTTCACCATTTTTGTATTCTTCAAATTTTTCACGAGGGAGAAGACAACAAAAACTTAATCAATCTCTATTTAGAAATATGATATATGCAATTCTTTTTAATCTAATCTAATCATCCATGAAAGTTTTCGGTCTTGTTTTGATCTATGTTCTAAGTTTCTGTTGAATATAGATAAATGAAGGAAAATATTGCTATAAATTTAAATTTGTATCTATCTAAAATATAATTAATTTTTATATTTTAGGTATAAGAAGTATTTTAATTTTGAATCCCACGTGAAACTAGAAGAAAAGTTTAATAGAGTTATATTTGGAAATTGGCAAGACATGTTCATCTTTCCAAGGTTCGATTTATTTGAGATGTGCGTGCGCAGCTATGACAAGTAATAGTTATTTATCGCATCGTATTATAGACAGCTTTCCGCGGATATTAAAATGAAAAATTATAAGATAAAACTGTAGGTTTTAATTTTATTATACTTAGGTATTTTAATATTCCGGGAAAATTGTCTGTAACACGATGCAGATATATATGTTTTTTTTTCAGTATGGCTGAGAACCGGTTCTAATCCAACGGATATTAATCGGTTTAGAAGCCATACTGAAATTAAATATTTATTATTTTCTTTCAAAATTTAATCAACTGATATACTTAAGAATGTAAAAAGGAAACATTAAACCATACACACAGAGACATTCTTATCAATTGATTTTTGGGGCCGTTTCTGAGTCATGTAAATAAAAGTATACGACACATCAAAATTAACTGCAAATTAAAAGTGAAATTTAAGTCAAAACTCTTATATTAACTTCAATTTCATTAAGATTACCCCAAAATGTTTCTTCAATTGACCCTATCCTCTTCCACACTGAAATTAATATTCCTGTTTTAGGTATTCCATTGAAGATATTTGTGTATGGACAGGTCCTGACGGACCCTACGGACCAATTGGACAAACAGTTCCTATTATGAGAATTGTCAATGATTGAACATTTGTTATTTTTCCTATTGATAAATTGATGTACATCCCAAATGATGGAACACAAAATTACTGCTTCTGTAGATTACAATTGGTGGTTGAAACGTTTAGACACTCAACCAACCAATAAGAGTTTCTAAAAGTGTTAAGCCAACGAATCATAAAACTTTGGGGACTAGTTAACAAACAGCCAAATGTCCTCTTCCAAGTAGCTGATTAGGTGGCTGTTCCAAGCATAAATAAACAAGTTATTTGATTCTTTTTTGCTTCTATCGAAATCTCATTTTGGCTGTAGATCATATGCATTATTAATTTTAGAAACTTGTTAAAATTAAATAATCTATCCCATGATAATCAATGCATTTTATTTTATTTTGCATTTAATAAATTCTTCTAATAGATGCATTTATTACAGAACATAAAAAAATGGCCGAAACAAATGAAGTTAGAGGTTTAACTCAAGAAGAAATTAAAACCGCTTGCGGGTATGAAAATTTACAAATTAATATTTTTTATCATGCAATAATATTCATTCTTTAAGGCCTAACCTCCCTAACTTTGAATATATGCTTAATAGAAACGAATGAATATTTTCCCACCAAGTTGAATTTCTTTTCTATTTCTTTCCCTAATTTGTAAAGTGATAATACAGAATATTTAATTAATTTTGTTGTTGTTTCCTTGAATCAATGATTATCGAGGATATAGTTAATTGGTCCGTCGGTATGTCAGTCCAGCTTCAAATAAAAACATGTTTTAAAAAGATTTCGTGATTTAAAAAATATTCATCGCATGTACTCTCTTCTTTTTTATGACAACTGAGCATCTTGTGCTTAATTTAGAGAACCAGATGCAAGCACTGAGGAGTTCATATTCCAACAGACAATGTACAGAATAAAGGAATTTATTTGGGCTTAAAATATTAATCGAATATGTCTTTTTTTTCTTGCTTTTATTTAAGGACTTGTGACTGTGCTTCTTAGCAATTAGCATCTAGAAGCTTTGTATTCGAAGGAGTAAGAAAATTAGTAAAATAGCTAAAACCAAGCTTAAATGTGAAAATTAAATTGCCTAAAACCATCCAGGCATCTATAAGAAGCTTCATAAGAGGAACAATTCAATTGGTTAAGTAGTTAACGAAATTTTAAGCTAAAGACAGAAAACCTTACTACGTAACTTATTACGATAAGTGTTAAGTTAATTCCCTATGCATTGTTGTCAAGAATTTTTTTAAATTCAGTTTTGATAAAAAAAAATCTTGCAAAAATTGCCTAAATAAAAAAAATGTCTCAGTATAGGACCCTAAGAAATCTTTGGATTTTTACACCAGAATTCTGGGAATGAGACTTTTCAAGGTAAATAATTCATGAAAGTCATTATGTGTTTAAATTAAGACTTCAAACAAGGACGTTAACGTCTATAATTGATAAAATTTTGAAACTAATAAATTGTGAATGAAATGTCGCATAAATTAAAGTAGTAAAGGTTTTTGTCTGCAGCTTAAGATCTCAATAATTACTGATCCGATTGGGTTCTCTATTTAAAATAAGATTCACATAGGTCCTGTGATGGGTTAAGGCTATTTTATTTTCCGTTTTAAGTCTTGGGGTGGATTTAAGCTATTTTTTGAAGCCCTGTTGCAGACAGAACCCCTAGATGCTATGGTCATAGCATTTCATTTGATGTTATGTCGGCCATATCTATTTATAATAAGGTTTACATTTTACAATGAGATAGGTAAGGGTTGATTTTTATTAAGAGGAGGAAACTTCGCTGGACCAATAAGAAGCTCCTTTTATAAATGAGAACCAAATTTGTCCAGTGGTTAGAGATATTTTTTGCTATAGACTTTTTAAAAGGATAATTGTGTTGGAGGAACTGTTGATTACACTAGTCCCTTAAGTGTTACAATAACGTTTTCTTATTCTTTGGCTCAATAACTTTAGGGACTGACTTTATTGAATTTTAAATGGTTGGTTCTTTAAGTTGGTTGAGTGTCCAACCGTCTCAACCACTCATTGTAAATAAGGGATCAATTTACAGGCTATTGTCTTGTCCCTTTAGATACCTGATAATATAAATAATTTTAATATTGAATCTGTATTTAGGATTTGCATTTTCCAGAGATGAAGTTTTCCCTGTACTTCCTCGGATTTTCCCCAGCTCAAAATATTCCAGGTGATGATAAAGAGAGGACCTACTGGTGCTTCACTCAGAAGGTAAGAACGTCAGGGATCTAAAGGGATAAGACAATGGCCGATAAATTGATGTACAATGTACTTCTTAAATGATATACAAAATATTACCCTTTATGTAGATACATTTAGTTGTTGAAACGTTTGGACATTCAAGTTAATAAACCAACCAATCAATATTTTTAAATAGTGATGGGAATCCGGATCCGGAATCCGAATCCGGAATCCGCCCAATTTTCGGTCAATTTTGGAATCCGAATCCGGATCCGGAATCCGTTTTTTATAGCGGATTCCGGATTCTAAATTGGTAGGCTAAAATTACCGTCTTGAGTTTTTTCTTA
>LS052452.1:3389-14128 GCA_900241095.1 Acartia tonsa | reverse complement strand
GGTTTTAATCTTATGATTGTACATTTTTATATTCGTAGAAAGCTGGATATAATACGATGCTAGACATAGTTTTTTTCCGTATGGATGAGAACCAGTTCCTATCCACTGGATTCGAATAATTACGAGAAAATAATTTAAAATATTTTCAGGATAAATTTCACTGGTGGAAAATTTCGCCTGGATTCTGACGGATGTGTTGAAATGGCGGGTTTCAACTCAATCATACAACTCGTTCAGCATTACTTTACAGCTTATCATAACAAAGGTAAAGGATAGATTCATACACAAATTAATATATAAAGATTAATAAATAAACATACATATAAATAGTTGGCTAAAATAAAAAGCAGATTATTTACAAACAAACAGACGGATTGGTTGGTTCAAAGACTTTAGGAGTTATAAATAGAGCAATAAAATATTGAAGACAAATTTGAAAATCTTACAAAAAAATTTCTGATAAAGCGGCAAAATTTAAGTTTTTATTTTTGTATAGGCTAAAATATAATTTTTTCAGAATCTAGAGAAAAACAGGACAGCAGTGCAAGCACCACATCTCCCATTAAGCTAATTCAGCCGCTGCACAAAGAGCCGCCAAAGCTGCTACACCTAGCCAGACTGTCAATCAACAAGATGCTTCTCGATGGCACCTCCAAACAAATGAGTGTCACAAAAGACTCTTCATCATTAGGAATTCCTTCTCACGTGCAACACCAACAAAACAAAATGGCGGATGAACAATTTGGCGCCAAAAGTATGAAAATGGCGGGAAAAGGTGCCAAAACATCAACAGCTGCTAAATTAAATATTCCTATAAAACTAGTTTCTTACCTAGACAGATATAAATTTGTCATTTAATAATTATGCATTTAAAATTTTTTACAAAATTTGTTGTCATTGTTGTTAAAGAAGATAGGTTTTTTATTTTGAAAAAATTATTAATTTTGATTTTAACCAGTGTTTAATTCGATGAAGTTATTTTTTATGAAAAAAAATGATCTGATTGTAAAATTTACCTTGTTTTTAGTTATCCTTTTAATTTAGTTTATCAGTCATATTCCTATTGTCACCCTTGTTTGTTTACATATCATATCAGTATTTTTTATTTACCCATTTCTTATTAGAAATATTATTATTTTAGAAATTGTAAAATTAATAGAAATTTATTGAAGCAGCTTAAAGTGCCTTATAAAAAAAAGACTTGATACAGTACAGATGACCAATTATAGGCCAGTATACATTGTAATTGAACAATGGTAAAATGTATACTGGCCTATCATGGGTCATTTGTATTGTATGACCTTATTTTTAAAAGCACTTTATGCTGCTTTAAATTTATTTTGTCGCTAGATTAATATTTGAATTTGGCAGGGAGGAAGGGGACAATGGACTTTTCATTATAGACACGTTCTCTCAATTGTTTACTTGTATTATTTATGAATTTTGATAGCAGTGTCCAAACTTTTCAACCAACAATTAAAATCAACAGAGGGACTACTTTTATATTATAATTTGCTAAGTATATTCATTTATCATCCATTGTCTTATCCGCTAATCCTGTAAACTCTGGATATTTGAATTTAGATAAAATTACACTGAAATAAATTTGATTTTTATTAAATATTGTTATTTTATTATTTTTGACGTAATAAAAAATAAATCCGTGTAGGCTCTTCATATTTCTTTGTAAATTACAAAATTAGGTTTTTAAGAAATGAAAAGATAAAGCGAAGCTCAATAAGCTAAACAATAGAATTTTAAGTATTAAAAGGTTATTAGTAAATCTAAAGGTCGGACAAACAACCCTTTACAAATAAAGAGTAACATCTCAGGTAATATTAATACTGAACGCCAAATCCATATATTCTTTATCTAACAAGAGTGACAACATCCATAAAAGAAAAGCTCAACAAATATGAAGTATAGACATTAGAACATTTTCGAATGCACGTATTAAAAATAAACGTTAGGACGTTCAGATAATGTTCATATAGTTGCATAATACAATACAAGGTTTAAATCAATAGGACAATTTTGGCATGCCTGAATGTATGTAGTTAATCTTATTCATAACCTTATTAACTCAAAACCTTAGTTATTGACCTTCCCGTGGTTGAGCGGTATAGCGTATAGCAAGATCCTTTGTAGTTAAGTAGACATATCTATAGTATAGATTGTATATACCGACAACTACCTCCCTTCCTTTTTCAAAGTCCTCTTTCGTCTGCTTCTAAATTATTTTCTGCTACTTGGCTCTGTTAATATAAGCGACACCATTGGTTGATTTGCAATGACCCAATAGAAAGGTTGCACAATGCACAAGGCGGTTGCGATGGGTAGATACAAATATTTAACCCTTTCTCCCTCTAGTGTATTACTCTAATATTAAGTAGACATTGAGATAAAATTAAATATAATTTTTACTTATCTTTTATTTCCTGAATGTATGACACCTAATAAATATGACGAATCAAAAACAAATTATCGATTATTATTGGGGCTCGGCAGTCGCAGTCACATCTCTAGCCACATAGGACCAGTACTTTGTAAGCTAAAATCTTTTGTTGTTTTATGTCAATATTAGCGGCTGCGCTCCTACCTTCTAGAAGCTTCTGAAATGTGTAGCCGTTGCCGTTACCGCTGCCAAGGTACAGCCACTAACCTAATATCGATGTTTAAATCAAATCGGCTACGCGTGTCCACGGTTATATGCGACCTTAAAATCACAACCACTTTTTTTAAATTTTCAGTAAAAATTTGAAGGAAAAAAATAATAATAATAATACGTAAAAAGTAAAACTTTAAACATTTAAAAATCATGCTTTTTTGGCAGCACGGCTACGACTACGGCTACGGCAATGGCTACACATTTAAAGATCCAGCTATGGTTTTGTTGAAGTAAGGAAATTAGGAAAATAGCGTGAGATATAAAATTAAATAGCCTAAAACTTTCTATAAAATTAAGTACTGAATCAATTCAGTGGTTATCGAAATCTTCAGTTACAAACAACAAACTTTACTACTTTATATAATAGGATTAGACTATGGTCATGATTATATTAATCTAACGTTATCATTATGACGATAATATGTCAAATACTTAAAATTACATTAAAAGGACGTCAATTTTCTTATTCCAATGACTTATATACTCAAGGAGGGAAGGAACAATTGCAGTAAAATAAAACATTGAAACATGAACATTTATAATTTCATCCCTTAATTCCGGAAATATCTACAGGTGTAAAACTAATATTCACATGTGCTTTAGAAATTATTATAAAGTACTTATATTAATTTTCAGTTACTTTATTTCAGTCAATACTTTATTTAATCATTTTTTGGAAAAAAATGTGAATTTTACAGTTAAATCAATCACCGTTATTTATTTTAATTGATATTTTAAGTAACACAGCTTCTTTATAGATATAATGTGTTTCTATACTTTATTCAAAATTCAAGTTCGAGAAGAATCAGACTTACAAAAAAAAATTGCCTGAAATTTTTGAAAAGCGAAGCTTTTTTCTACATTTGGCGCCATTTTGGTGTGTCCCGTAACCGTTAGCTCTTATCCTTAAGCTGGGCATGTTAAAGGTGTCTAATCAACTTCATAATTAGCATGATGATTTCATTAACAGTTGTGTAGAGTTTCAAAACAATTACAACTTTTGATAATTAGTGAAAACCCGGTTTGTACATTTTAAACATGATTTTAAACTTTTTTTTTACAATTTATTATATTATTTTATTCACTTAATTCTTAATATAATAATACCTTAGCTCGAATAGACATATGAACATCTGACTACAGTAAGCACAGGTACTGGCGGTAAATAGGGTTTATTCAGCTGCTAGATAGTCGGCACATATTTTTCGTGTAAATATTACCCTTACCAATGAAAACATAATTTATTAATTTAATATTTATTTTGTTTTTCATTCTACCGAAGGATGTTATCATCCTTGTTAAATAAAATTGAATGTAGTTTGACTTTTAAAAGGCATTCGATATTCTACTATTTTTTAAAATCTATGCTTTTATATTAATAAGTCGGTCTGTCCGTCCGTAACTGATTTTACAATCGATTTCAAACTTGGTATCTTTTGGTAGCTAATCTATTTTCGTTACCAGAATATCCGTACTTCCATTTAAAACGTATTGATTTTTAACCTTTTGACAGCAATATTTATGTGATATAATTATTATATTTATCTAATATTTTACAATTTACTGTCATGATAATTATAAACAGATGGCATTTAAGATAAATATCGAGAATGCCTTTTGATATGTTGATATTACAGCAGTGACATTATCATATTAAAAGGTCTCTTTTTAAGTAAAATATTTTTCAAGTATAATATGTAGATCCTTTTAAATGTGAATTAATTATTTTGGTTATATATTATCTCATTTATTTCATTGGAATTTTTTTAAAGCGAAGATTTTCTATAATTAGGGTCGGTCAGTCCGTCCGCCGTCCGTGACGGATAGCTTTTTCGTTAATTTAGGCATGTTAGAATTATCGTATCAATTTCAAACTTTGCATGGTGATTCCTTTTAGTTAGGTACGATTTAGAAAGCGTAGCAACTCTAAAATCATTACCAGAATTGATTTTTTTACTTTTTAAATTAAAATTATATTATAGTTTTTGTAAATGGTCTTGCTAACTAGGTATAATGAAGCTTTATATTTTGTTAGGTATATTTTTTGTAAGTTTTTGAGGCGATTAATCTTGAGAGTGTGGAGGTACCATCGCCTCAAATAGATAAAACCATCCAGGGACCTATTAAAAGCTTCACTTTAAAGGAGAGCCATATTGGTCCAAGGCTTAGCAAGATCTTTCGGTACACACTTATATATACATACAGATACACATCCTTTTACTTTAAATGAAAATATTAAACAAGAAAGTGCAAGAAGCATCACATATTGAAACAAAGCTTTTAAGAACAGGTTTTGCGTTTTAAAAAACTTCAATATACATATATGACTGTTAAATTTAAGTATATTTTTTCAGCAAAATTCAATTACTAAAATTACTTCTGAAATATTTAATGGTATAGTTAGTAGATTATGAATCATCACACGAAAATATCATCTATTACGTAGAAAAAAACTAATGGATTTATTATTACTTGGATCTTACATCATATTATCATGTACTTTAATTAAGGTAACCTAGTAGAGGCTAAACAACGATCTCCATCATAACTCTTTTACCTCATCCCCTCCTCTCCTATTGGATAAACAACTTACCAATAAATAGCAACCTAAACTAATGACAATTTTTCCCCTGTTTCCCCATGTTAAATATATTTAAAGACAGTAGTGGCTGTTCCCATAGCCTCTAACATCCTTTCCTATAAATGGATGGGGTAAGATACAATATAAAACTTCCCTAAAAATCATAATCATAAGCTTTAAACATATTTAATTTATTAATATAACACACACACACACACACAAATCCAGACTTATGGAAAAAAATCTCTCTCTCTCCCCCTCACACAAACCTGAACGTTATTTAGAAACTAACCAGATTCTAAATATAGAAAAGCATACACTTAAGACTTGATTATATAGATGCTTTGCTTTCAACAATTGTAGTATTCCAAAAATCAAAAGAATCGAATAATTAATTGTTTCAAAAGAAGCTTAAATAACGGAATTTCTGTCAATTATTAAAAGTGTTTCTACACTTTTTAACGTTACGGACGAACGGATGTAACGACTCTAAATGTAGAGAAGCTTTGCAATTCTATGACGGGATAATCTTTGTAATTGTTAATATTGTTCTTTATATTAGAATAATTTCAGAGAAACCTCTACCAATTAAAAATGGATAATAATATTTTCATAGGAAAATTTATGATTAGATGATATTTTAAAAAAAGGTTATACCAATTATTATAAGTATGAAATAAGACGCAAAAATTGAAATAAGTATCAAAATCAGAATTCATCCTTGTTTTAAATTAGTTTTAACTTGCAATTTTTTTATCTCTAAAAGAAAACAAATATTAATTTACCGCATAGTATTATAGACAGCTTTACGTGGATAGTAAAGATAAAATTGGTATAGATCTTATGATATTTATTTAGATATTTGTGGAAAATTGGCTTCTATACTATTTGATACATAAATTTTTAGTTATTTATCGCATCGTATTATAAACTGCTTTCCTCAGATAATAAAATGAAAAATTATAAGATTACAATATACATACTTATATCTTAGAATTATCCTATCGATTTCAAACTTTACTTGATGATTTATATATTAGTTAGGTACAATTTAGAAAGCGTAGCAACTCTATAATAGTTACCAGAAAGACCGTACGTCCATTTAAAACATTCTGTTTTTTTACTTTTTTCAACTACATTTTTGTATGATATAATTATTAAAATAGAAATGTCAGAATTGCTCTATCACTTTAAAATCTATAATAGTACGATGTCTGTCTGTCTGAATTATTATTTAAGAATACAGAAAAGATAATCCTGTTTTTGTTTCGATAATAATACGTGGTTTGAGGGAACATCTAGTACACAGTTATTTGATTTGTGTCGGCGTATATTTCAACTAGAAGTAGCAATGGCTGACAAATTATCAACATGCATCTAAAATATCAACATTATATTATATACATAACTGTATGTTCGCAGGGTTCACCCTTTGCCGACTTTCAATTGGGTCTTTGAATATCAGCTTATAGTGTCGGAAATATTAACACAGCCAAGTCCTTTAAAAATGCTGAAAACCAATTTGCTAGCAGACGAAAAAGATCCCCACTACTGGAACGAGCTAGTTGTCTGGGTTATATATCTATACTTAAACATTTATTCTTATAGGTAGACAATATCTACAATTTTATTCTATTCTAATAATGACATTATGACAATTATATAATGTTGATATTAAAAACAGTACAAACCTATAAAACTGAAAATTTGAGGAAAATTAATTATTAATTAAGAGAGATAAAAAGAAAAAGAGAAAAAACCTTTTTATGGAAAATAACAATTCTTAGCAAGCATATAATTAACGTAAATCCGAACTTTATTCTGGAAAAAGGATAAATAAGTAAGCTGATTAAATAGGGCGTATGTAAGTTGTAAAAAAAAGGATTTGAAAACTTTTAAAACTTATTAGATTTTAACACCCCCCCCCAGACCAAAAATTTTGACCCCGGCCTTCGGGGTGACACCTCAAAGGTAAATTATCCCCCTCCCAAAAAGTATATAGCTTAGACGTCCTTGAATGTTTGGAAGGGTTGAATAATTCTCTCCCCCCCCCTCCCCGCTAAAGTCGAAAACCACAGCCTATGAAAAGCTTTAATGTGAAGCAATGCTAAATCATATTTAAATTTTCTGTACTGTAATAATTGAAAAAAATATTTTGATATCTACAAAATAAATTGCTCGTTTTCATGTCCCTTTATCCGTTAAAAGAGAGATTAGGGAAGATATCGATCCAGTTCATTTGAATATTGTTTGCATGGCTCGGCAGCCGCGAGTCAGTCGCGACTACGCCTCAAATTTAAACCCGTTCAGATTCTTGAACTTATTTTGAAAAGAGGGATTGCAATATTTAGGCCAGGTTTAGACTTCTAGCTGACATTTAAAATTGTAAAAAGGTTGATTTCTCTGTGGCTTTTCGGCGGCTAACGCGCGGGCTGCCGAGCTCTGATTGTTTGGTGCGCAGATCTTCAGTATTATTTTAAAAAAAGTGAGAATTAACAAAATGAGACAAGTAAAGCGGTTTATATATCTATTTGTCTATTCAAATATCGCCACAAGACCGCTTCATAACTAAAGACGTCAAAATGTTTTCTAGCCGTTGCCTATAAACAGGACTAAAAGCAATGTCCGATAATATTAAAGAGCGGGGAAATTGATCCTGGGACCATAAATTACAATGTTCACCAAAGGTTTATGAACTCGTTCTCTCATTCGTTGTCTTGAAATTTATGTGGAATTCTCCGATACGAACTGAACACGTATAAAAGCTCCCACTTAAAAATACAAAATTGATCAATTTAAAATATAGGTGAATGTCAAAATTAAAATAGAAAGAAACACTTGATAAAACTGTTGAAGGTTATTATAAAAGTTGAAACGATGACTAATATTTCAATACTAAATGTCAATTATAATATAAAGAGATAGGATATCTTACTTTAAAAAACGAATTGAGAAATAGTCAAATAATTTACAGAAACCAATTTACTATATGCCTAAACCGCAGAATCCAGCTCTAATTTTCATTTGCAGGCGTGTTGCTTAAAATCTAGTACACGTTTAGAACTTAAAGCCTTTATAGTCCCTATTTTTCATGAGATTTTAAGGAAGTTAAAAAAGTAAAATATGGTTCTATTAGTTATTTCCTAATCCTCCTCTTTTCCGCTGGACTAAAACCAGTTCTGAATCTTGCTACTCCATTCTATTCGCGGAACACATTCTATGATACGATGGATTTTAAAGAAATTATTGTAATTACAAATTGTTATAGAATTCTTACAATAAAGTAACTGAATGTTTGTTTGTACCAAAGAATCTTGCTAACCACTAAACCGATATGTTTCTCCTTTACAGGTTAGCTTCTCAAAGATCCCGGGAAGAAAAAAATATGAGGGGGGGGGGGTCATACTTTAATTTTTGACACTTAAACTAGGGGGGTGGGTTATAAATCAATTCACCACCACCCAGGGTGCCGCTAGTTGAATATAAAATTTTAACCATGCGGTGCATTTTATCCCGCGGTGCCTAATTTAACCTTATTTAACCTAACCTAACACAATCATAAAAAATTAAAACAGTAGTATTGATGTTAGTAGCGGAGTGTTTTTATTCAACATATTCTCAAATCAACTTCCAGGTAAATAAACTGGCACTTCACTTTTAACTAGGATGACAACATCCATGATTAACAAAAATCAATAAAAGATTAGTCTAACATTTAATTTCATTTTATTTTAAAGAAGTAAAAACCTAATGGCTAATATTAATACAAGATGAAAAATATACAAGCGACTTAGCAGTAAGTTTGCGGCCTGTCCTATATCTCTGTCAGACGAACGTACGTACAGACACATATAAGTTATAGAATGGCTACGCTTCTAGAAATATTCTACCTTGTTTTAGATTGTGGACGAAAGTGATAAGAACTATGTCAAGGAATACTACAGAATTTATCTATCTTTCTGCCTGAATGTCTGTCTTTTTATTTATCTATCTTTCTGTCTGAATGTCTGTCTATCTATCTATCTTTATGTCTGAATGTTTATCTATCTATCTACTTGTCTGGCTGAATGTCTATCTATCTATCTTTATGTCTTAATGTCTGTCTATAAATTCATCAATTTATCTATCTTTCTGTCTGAATGTCTATTTATCTACCTACTTTTCTGTATAAATGTCTTTCTACTTTTCTGTCTAAATGTCTGTCTATTTATCTACTTGTCTGTCTGAAAATCTGTCTATATATCTACCTTAGAATGACTCAATTTGTAAATTATATTATGACTCATTAAAAGCTATTTATTTCTTATTCAAAATATATGACATATGAGATTGGTCTTTGGATGAGTCATAAATGCAAAAATTTGTCATGATCAAAAAACACTTATATTATTTCGTTCTTTTAAAGGATTCTATCAAACACAATTACCTTATTCACGAAATTTTCAAAAAATTATACTTTATATGATCAATAGAAAAAAACGTAGTAAGAGTAGCATTACTAAATTTTTATTCTAACTAAAAACATTCTTACATAGATACGCAGGAATTAGACTTAGTAAGACTTAGGCAACACAAACTCATAGGCTAGCCTAAGAAATATTAGAGAATTTTAGACCCATTTTATCTATCTACAAATTCTGATGAAAAATTAGAAAGAAGAAACTTTGAACACTGATTTATTGGATCTTACTTCTACACAAACTTTTCAAGGAAAATCATCAATAGTTCAACACATATTTTTATATAATCCACAACTTTAATCTAAATGGTTGTCCGTTCATTTGTCATTAGAGTAAAATACTAGAGGGAGAAAAGGTTAAATAACTGTACCTCCCCATCGCAACCACCCTGTGCAACCTTTCTATTGGGTCATTGAAAATCAACAGCCAAGTAGCAGACGAAAGAGGTCTTTGAAAAAGGAAGGGAGGTAGTTGTCTGCATATACATCTATACTATAGATCTGTTCATTTGTCAGATAAGGATTTAGTATTTTGGTATTACTAATGTAGTGTAAAAGTTTCGGGCAGTTTCCTCCAAAGTGCCTTGTCGAGCACTAACCCCCTAAAATTTGTAAAAATTTCTTTAGCTTGTTTATCATTTTAGGTAAGGTTAGTTTAGGTTATATTGGATACTGGATTACCCCACTAGGTAAGGCCCCACCACAGGGGTTAGGCATAGAAAAAAATGGGAGGGGGTACGTACTCAACAGGCATTTTATGGGAAAGCACTGTTTGTTTTACCCTCTTCATTCAAGTTTTAAAATTCATTTTGATGATTTATTTCTGTTATAAGGATGGAAAATAAGTAATTGCAGGAATTTATATTAACTTTTAAAATTAAAAACAAGAACAATCACTTTGTATAACAGCGAAGCTGTTCTTAACAATCAGCACAGTGCGTTTAAAGGTGCTTTGACTTTTGTGTCAGAACCTAAATTGGGACATAGTGCATTTCATTACCCTAGGTTAGGTAACTTCATTTCACTTTTCA